>JACEEZ010005071.1:717480-732480 GCA_016584305.1 Chionoecetes opilio
AGAGAGAGAGAGAGAGAGAGAGAGAGAGAGAGAGAGAGAGAGAGAGAGAGAGAGAGAGAGAGAGAGAGAGAGAGAGAGAGAGAGAGAGAGAATGAGAGTGGAGGGAGGGAGGGTAGAGGCGCTACGAATTTTACCAACTAGGGTAAAAAATGTGGCCTTTGGTCAATCCGTGGGGATGTTTTTCCTGCTGGGGAAAAAGATGGCGGCAGGGGTGTCCGGTCGCCTTTGCTGTTTAGAGTACATAATTTAATAAATATAATATTTTTCTTCTTCTAAGTGGGAAGGTAGTAACACACTACACACACTTTAACCATCATTACTACTACTACTACTACTACTACTACTACTACTACTACTACTACTACTACTACTACTACAACAATAATTACTACTACAACACACATACACACACACACAAAATGGAAATTATAATAGAAATACTATAATAAATTTGTGAAATGGTTAGAAAATTAGAAAATATGTAAGAAAAATAAATCCTTGCTTTCCTATAACGTCAAAACAAAAAAAATAATACTATTAATTTTTTTATAGTGAATCCGTTGTGAAAAAATTAAAAAAACCACTCATGACGTCACGAGTACCCAACATAAACATTGACAGGCCCACACCCGCGTCTTACAGGTGTTTTGAACAGCTGTCACGCCCTTTACAGCAGCTGCCCCGCCCACCACAGCACGCCCACAGCAGTATCAGCCCTCCTAATAGTCTGACCGAGGGTCGGTTGTCTGGAATTGTTTAATAATTTATCCAACTTGGGACAGAAGAAAAAAGTCGGTTGTTTGGAGAAGTCGAATGTTTGAAGGTCGGATGTTGGGAATTTGGCTGTATGAGAGGAATATAATAGAAAAATGTAAGAATGAACCGAAGCTTTTCTATAGATATATTAATGGAAAAATGAAAAACAAGGAAGGAATAGATACGCTGAAGGTAGAAGGCATAGTGTATGAAGATGCATTACAACAGGCCGAGGTGATGAATAAGTGCTTACAGACTGTATTTACAGGAGAAAGTTAATTTAAAACGAAAAATATAATAGCAAAAGAAAATATAATGGAAGACATAAAAGTAGACGTAATAGAAGTAAAAAGGCTAATGGAGAGTCAAGATGTGAGAAAAGCCCCGGGTCCAGATGGAGTGTCGAACTGGATAATGAAAGAGTGCAGTAACCAACTAACAGGAAAATTACATAGTGTAATTGAGAGTTCACTCAAGGAGAGCAGAGTCCCGCTTGATTGGAAAAGAGCAAATATTGTGCCAATTCACAAAGGAGACAAAGAAGAACCACTAAATTACAGGCCAGTATCATTAACAAGTGTAGTGGCAAAAATGTGTGAAAAAATTGTGAAGGACAGATGGTTGAAATATTTGGAGGAGGCAAACACACTCGCAGGTGGCCAGTTTGGATTTAGAGGAGGAATGTCATGTACAACGAATTTATTGAGCTTTTACTCGAGAGTAATCGATGTGACACAGGAAAGAGAGGGGTGGGTCGATTGCATTTACTTGGACCTAAAGAAGGCATTTGACAAGGTACCTCATAAGAGACTGCTCTGGAAGCTAGAACATGTAGGAGGATTGAAGGGTGGTTTGCTGAAGTGGATGGAAGACTTTTTGAGCAACAGAGAGATGAGAAAATAATAAAAGATCAAAAGTCAGAATGGTGCAGTGTGATAAGTGGAGTTCCTCAAGGATCAGTATTGGCCCCAGTGATGTTCTTGAACTATGTAAATGATATGACAGAAGGAGTAAACAATTATATGAGTTTATTCGCTGATGATGCTAAAATACTAAGAAAAGTAGAAAGTAAAGAGGACTGTGAGGATTTACAAAAGGATCTAGATAAGATTTTCAGATGGAGTCAACTATGGGAAATGGAGTTTAATGCCAAAAAGTGTAAAGTTATGGAAATGGGCATTAGCAAAAAGAGACAGAGAGGAAAGTATACGATGGGAAATGAATGGATAATCAAAACAAAGGTCGAAAAAGATCTGGGAGTATGGATTACAGACAATTTGTCACCTGAGAAGCATATAAACAAGATCACAGGAGATACATATCAGTTGCTGAGGAATATAAGAATGGCATTCAAATATCTGGATTAAGAGATGATTAAGAAATTGATAACATCTTTGATTCAACCAAGGTTGGAATATGCGGCAGTGATTTGGTCACCACATAAAAAGAAGGATATAAGGAAGATTGAGAGAATACAAAGAGCAGCCACAAAAATGGCTCAAAGCCTGAGAGATTTACCATATGAAGAAAGACTTTCAAGACTAAAACTCCCAACACTTGAGAAAAGAAGAGAAAGGGGAGATTTTATAGCAGTATATAGAGCATCAATGGGTCTGGAAAAAATTGATAGAGAAGATCTGTTTGTGTGGGACGACAGAAGTACAAGAGGTCATGAGAAGAAATTGAAAAGGACAATATAGCAAGCGGATATATCTAGATATATCTAGCAAGAGGGATATAAAAAAATACAGCTTCCCGTATAGAAGCATAGAAGCCTGGAACAACCTTGATGCAAAAGTGATTAATGCAAGAAGTATTCAGGACTTCAAAGGCAAACTGGATAATAGTAGATTTGGAGACGGGACAGTACGAGCATAGCTCTTTTCCTGTATGTTACAACTAGGTAAATACAACTAGGTAAATACACAAGCAAGGATATTATATTATAAAGTTATATTATCCTTGCACACAAGTATCATGTGTGTCAGAGTGAGGTGTTAACCCCCCAGTGTGTCTTGTCTGACCTTAAGAGTGAACGCGCAGTTCTCGTCCACTATAACAGAGTACCGCTGGATACGGCATAGCCACGGATACGGCAGGCCTCGGTACGGCGCCGGCAAGTGGTCCATAGATGCTAATTTTGGGCACGCGGGACTCGAACCTAGGATCAGCGCATCAAGGTATACCCTGGGTACGTCTCTGTAGTATTCAGCGGGATAATATTACGCTGAAAGGCTAATATGGCGGCCATGTATTATCATAACAGTCTGGCGGCATTTGACAGTCTGGCGGCATTTGAAGTGTCTTTAAATTTATTTTTCGGGCTCCCTGACAGCTGAAACGCTGCTCTGTGATTGGTCAGCAGAATTTCCCCACACATATCCCTAGAATATCCCTAATATTCCCCACCTAGAGGCCACCGATAACCGTACGGGAGTGACGGCTCGGTACGAGCATCAACCTCAGCCCACCCTCGTAAGGTTATTGTAGCCATACACTCATAAGTTGTCCCTTACGAGGGATTTTCGAGCATCCCTGCCCTGGCATGTAAGAGACTGGGGGAGTAAGTTACTCTATAAAGCAAGAACAGGCACCTTGGAAGTCAACGGAAGGAACCAGAATTGTAGCTGCAGGGTAGGAGAGAAAGAAACCGTAGAACATGTCATTGTGGAATACAACAATTATAGGAGTCAAGAGGGAAAGGCTTATAGCGTCAATAGTAACAGTCCTAGGCAGAGAGGAGTGGGACAGGAGACTAGAACAGAAAGACGGGGCCCTGTGTACGGGGCCCTATATACAGTATATATATAGTCAGGGGACAAAACATCAATAATCCGGAAATTTCAAAAATCCGGCAGTCCTAACGTCCTGTGGTTGCCGGATTAGGGATGGTCAACCTGTAATATATATATATATATATATATATATATATATATATATATATATATATATATATTATATATATATATATATATATATATATATATATATATATATACAGGGAAGTCCCGAAGATACAAGCTTTTAGGTTCCACCTGGCATACTCGTAAAGCGAAATCTCGTATAACAAAACACATAACTAATGTTAAAATATAGGTTTGGTTCCAGGACCCCATCAATTTATAATAATAATAAAAAAAAAAAAAAAAAAAAAAAAAAAAAAAAAAAAAGGCATGTTTTTCAAGCTAACATAAACTATAGCAAACACAACAAACACACAGCGTCTATATTACCCACACTGTACTACCTATTCTGTAGAAAAAGCATTCTGAAAGAGAAAAGAGCACACAAAATAACATAACTGCACATTAATTAAACATAAAACATGCATAACACTCACAAGTGGTAATGTTGTGTGGGGAGACAGGAAGCTGGTACGTAGCCAACTGAGAGTCCCTGTTTTCTCTCTCCGAGGCTCGAGAGAAAACAATACGATCGTGCTGTGGTCGCGGGGCCGTGTGCATGTAAAAAATCGGGAAGCTCCCCGATTTTCGTACCCAATGCAGCGGTATGGTAAGTCTATCGTGACGCTATCGTTATCTATGTAGCAGCTTCGTGACACTATCATGATCGTCGTATGTTTATGGTGCGATGAGAAATTGTTACGCGCTTCTTCATCCCTGCCTTCCCCCCCTTTTTTGCACCCCCTTCCGCCTTCCCCCCCCCTTTCTCATTCACCTCCACCCACCCCCGACTCCACTCCCCCTACTCCCACCACCACGTGATACACTCCCCCCTCGACTACCTTCCCCCTACTCCCACCACCACATGGTGACACACCCCCCGTGACTCCCTACCCACTATTCCCATCAGCACATGGTAACAGCCCCACCCCACCAACACCACGCCTTCTTCACCCCCCCCCATTTCCCCACCAACACCACACACCCCCTTCTTTATTACAACCCTCCTCCCCGTTTCCCCCCATTCTCCATCACCAACACAACTCTCCCACCTTCATCTCTATAGTCCCCCTTCCTTCTCCATCACCATGGCAACCCCCACCCACGTGTGGGGCTAGCTCTTGACACTATCGTGGTACGTTCATGGCACCATCATGGCACTATCGTGGTTATCGTAGCTCTATCATGACGACAAAATGACCGTTTATTTTCCATTTGTGACAGTCTTACAGCTGTCATGACTCCATCGTGACCATCTTACGACCGTCATGTCACTCATGACACATACGTACAGGCAGCGTGACATTGTTGTGAGGCTATCGTGGTCTGCGTTTTTCGTGGTTAAATTTCACGATAGCGTCAATAATCAAATTGGTGGCGCTATCGTGGTTCGATTATGGAATGTGTGAAGGGAGCTTAAGGACAAGGGAGGGGTGCGCAGACCTCTTCCACTGCCCACAAACTCGTCTCTGCGCATCTGAATCATTGTACATCGTCCAGGATGTGAATTTTTGTAGGCCACATTGTCATACCGAGCCACCAGAATTATCATATTTTCAGATTGATTATCGTACAACCTTAGGTAAAATAATATAGTCAGTAAATGACTTTATAATTTTAGTAAATAACTTGTAATTTACTTTAGTAAATAACTTGTAATTTACTTTAGTAAATAACTTTTAATTTATTTTAGTAAATAACTTGTAATTTACTTTAGTAAATAATTTGGTAGTTTTACTCACCCAAGTTTGAATGTTGTAGCATTGGATTTTCGATCTCGTATATTGAAAATAGACCCTAATTTACACATCTCGTATCATCGGATTCTCGTATACCGAATGCTCGTATTATTATTATTATTATTATTATTTTTTTTTTTTTTTTTTTTTTTTTTGGTAACACAAAGCCTGCTAAGTTGCCAGTCCCTATAAAGAAGACAGTAAGATAATAAAATAAAAACAGAGGGGTAGGCCAATTTAGTTCGGGAGGTGTCTTGTTACTCTTCTTTTGAAAAGATTTAAGTCATAGGAAAGTGGAAAAATAGAAACAGGAAGAGAGTTCCAGAGTTTACCAGTGAAAGGGATGAAAGAGTAAAGATACTGATTAACTCTTGCATTAGGAAGATGGACAGAATAGGGATGAGAATGAGTAGAAAGTCTTGTGCAGCGAGGCCGCGGGAGTGGGGGAGGCATGCAGTTAGCAAGTTCAGAAGAGCAGTGAGCATGAAAATAACGGTAGAAGAGAGCAAGAGAAGCAACATTGCGGAGGTGATTTAAAGATTGAAGACAGTCAGTCAGAGGAGAGGAGTTGATGAGACGAAAAGCTTTTGACTCTACCCTGTTTAGGAGAGCTGTATGAGTGGATCCTCCCCAAACATGTGAGACATACTCCATACATGGGCGGATAAGGTCCCTATAGAGAGCAAGCAATTGGGAGGGAGAAAAAAAAGGATGCAGATGCCACAGCACACCTAACTTCTTAGAAGCTGTTTTAGCAAGAGATGAGATGTGAGATTTCCAGTTCAGATTTTTTGTAAAGGATAGTCCTAGAATGTTCATTGTAGAAGAAGGAGACAGTTGAGTGTCATTGAAGAAGAGGGGATAGTTATCTGGTAGGTTTTCTCGAGTAGATAGGTGAAGAAATTGGGTTTTTGAGGCATTGAACAAAACAAGGTTTGCTTTGCCCCAATCAGAAATTATAGAAAATCAGAAGTTAGGCGCTCGGTGGCATCTCTCCGTGAATCACTTAGTTCCTGTTGAGTTGGACGTCTAATAAACGACGTTGAAAAATGCAGGGTAGAATCATCAGCGTAGGAGTGGATAGGGCTTTGAGTTAGACTTAGAAGATCATTAATAAATAATAGAAAGAGAGTGGGTGATAGGACAGAACCCTGGGGAACACCACTATTGATAGATTTAGGAGAAGAACAATGTCCGTCTACAGTAGCTGCAATAGAACGGTTTGAAAGGAAGCTTAAAATGAAGGTACAGAGAGAAGGATAGAAACCGAATGAGGGTAGTTTGGAAATTAAAGATTTGTGCCAGACTCTATCAAAAGCTTTTGATATGTCAAGGGCAACAGCAAACGTTTCACCGAAACCCCTAAAGGAGGATGACCAAGATTCAGTTAGGAAAGCTAGAAGATCGCCAGTAGATCGCCCTTTATGGAAACCGTACTGACGATCAGATAGAAGATTGTGAGCAGATAGATGCTTAAGAATCTTCTTATTAAGTATATATTCAAAACCTTAGAAAGGCAGCAAGTCAAAGCTATAGATAGGACGGTAGTTTAAAGGATTAGAACGGTCACCCTTCTTAGGAAGAGGTTGGATGTGAGCAAACTTCCAGCAAGAAGGAAAGGTGGAAGTAGATAGACAAAGACGGAAAAGTTTGACCAGGCAAGGTGCAAGCACAGAAGCACAGTTTTTGAGAACAATAGGAGGGACTCCGTCAGGACCGTAAGCCTTCCGAGGATCTAGGCCAGAAAGGGCAAAGAAAACATAATTCCGAAGGATCTTAATGACAGGCATAATATAGTCAGAGGGTGGAGGAGAAGGAGGAACAAGCCCTTCATCAGCCAGAGTGGAATTTTTAGCAAATGTTTGAGCGAAGAGTTCAGCTTTAGAAGTAGATGAGACAGCTGTGGAGCCATCTGGGTGAAGCATAGGAGGGAAAGATGAAGAAGAAAAATTGTTAGAGATGTTATTAGCTAGATGCCAGAAGTCACGAGAGGAATTAATATATACGTAGTTATATATTTTTATATATTTTTGGCCTTATGTCATTCCATAGTGTGTTTACCGGATATATTTTACGTCATCCACATAATATACTATCAGTACAAAACTAGTTGCCATTTTCTCCGCCCCAAACGGAGAAACTCATTTTCTCCCCCCCCGTTCCCGACGGGTCCCCAGGTTTGTTATGGAGGGACAGATCACTGCAAAAGGATGCATTTCCGACGATTTCTAATGTGACCATCATTCTTAACACATCTAAATACATGGGAAAAGAGTACTTTTGACCTCGTACTCAATTACTGGTTGAAAGTACCAATATACTGATTTTCGGTAGTACTACATTTAATGCCATTATTATTCAAATAGCAATTCAAAAATTCAATTGCGCCATAGCAAATGGGGTTCAAAATACTCAGAATGAAGAAATCTACAGGATGATGTACACTATCCTCCCGAGTTTCATGCTATGCGAGTTTCGCGATCCTCGAGTTTCGCACTGAGTCCTAAATTCTTATCCCGACTTTCGCGCATTATATCCCCGAGTTCCGCGTTTTTTTTTTTTTTTGGTGTGTGTGTGTGTGCCTACAGCGCCGTTAGGCAGTGACCTCCAGGAGTGGGATGGTAGGCCCTGGAGGTTAACTTGAGGGCTGTGATGGTTGGCCCTTGCCCGTGGTGGCGCAGACAGAATTTCTATAGTGACGCCTGTGATTAGAGGCTCATGCCGCCCCCTGTGTCCTCCGATGCACTCGCAATCGAAGGTAGAGTTAATGGGCAGCGTGTGGGTGTTCTTAGGCCACTCAACAGTGCAGAGAAAGATTTTAAGTGGATTTTACAGCCAAGGATTAAACTCGGATCACCGAGAATGCCACTCGGAGACTTCTTCTTCTTGTGACCCTTTCTGCTTAGTATCACTTTGTAGGTCATCTGTCAAGCTCGTGCTCGAGCTTGACATATATCTTGACGCTAACCACTCTGCTACCGCCTCCCATATGAGACGTACGGGACACGTCTTCCTTCCTTCCTGCTTAGTATAGCATTATAATAGGGCCTTAATAGGCTTAGTATAACTTGTAGTTTTGCTTTGTTTTTTTTCCATTTGTTTGTGTTTTTCTCTACAGGAGCAGCCGGTGTCGCATAAGATAGGTAACACATCGAAATAAGTAGCACCTTACTTTACACCCCCGCCGTTCCTTACTATTTACCACAAAATACTCCTTTATAAGTGATTAACCATGACATGTGTGGTACTGTGGTTTCTGGAGGTACTGGAGGAGACAGGAGAGAAGAGAGGAAGGCATTGTGACAGTATTATTGCCGTATAACACTGTCACACAACCATCAGCTGACAAGATATGTGTCAAGCTCACTCACTCAGACCAAAACAGCATCCGCTGGGTGACTCCCAACTCGAGCTCAATCTCAAACTCCTCTCCTCCCTCCTCTTCTCTACGTAGTGTTGGCCGAAGCCACCACCCCTAGGCTAACACCCTAGGGAGGCGGGTCACAAACCCCTAGGCTAACACCCAGTACCCATTCACTGCTGGGTGGAGAGGTGATTGGGGCATTTTCAGGATATTTTTTTGGGGAAAAAGTGAGTCTTATAAGCTGTAAAATACGGTAGGTACACAGCCCTCAAGTTAACCTCCAGGGCCTACCATCCCACCCCTGGAGGTCACTGCCTAACGGCGCTGTAGACACACACACACACACACACACACACACACACACACACACACACACACACACACACACAAAAAAAAAAAAAAAAAACGGACTAAATAAGCATTTTTACAGTGTAATTTAATTTCAGTTTCCAAGTTTCGCGATCCGCGAGTTTCGCGCTATGCCTCCGGAAGAAAGCAAGCGTGAAACTCGGGAGGGTAGTGTATACAGGGAGGTCCCGAAGATACGAGCAGTTAGGTTTCACCTGACATACTCGTAAAGCGAAATCTCGTATAACGAAACACATAACTAATGGTAAAATATGGGTTTGGTTCCAGGACCCCTATCAATTTAAAAAAAAAAAAAAAAAAAACCATGTTTTTCAAGCTAAAATAAACTATAGCAAACACAACAAACACACATCGTCTATATTACCCACACTGTACTACCTATTCTGTAGAAAAAGCATTCTGAAAGAGAAAAGAGCACACAAAATAACATAACTGCACATTAATTAAACATAAAACATGCATAACACTCACAAGTGGTAATGTTGTGTGGAGAGACAGGAAGCTGGCAAGTAGCCAGCTGAGAGTCCCTGTTTTCTCTCTCCGAGGCTCGAGAGAAAACAGGGGTGACTGCGTTTGCAGGGATGACTGGGTTAGAGTTCTTCCTCCTCCCCTTGATCACTTGGGGAAGAGGAAAGATCCTCGGTGCTGCCGTGTGATACAATAGACTCGAGAGGGTAGGGTAGGTAAGGCCTCCTTCACATATTCCATAATCAAACCACGAAAGTGCCAACAATGCAGTGCGCAGTGCCGTCATGGTCCTGGTTATGGGTCCATCGTGACCGATCGTGACGCTCGTGACGCGCTTGGCCGAGGCCACAAAAAGTTAGTGCGTGCATTAAAAAATCGGGAAGCTCCCCGATTTTCGTACCCAACGCAGCGGTATCGTAAGTCTATCGTGACGCTATCGTCAAAAAATCGACCGAGCGACTGCTCGTAACTCGGAAAACTCGTAAGTTGGGGCACTCGTAAGTCAAGGTACCAGTGTATATATATATACACAGTACCCTCCCGAGTTTCGCGCTTTCTTTCTTCCCAAGGCATAGCGCGAAACTCGCGGATCGCGAAACTCAGGTATTGAAAACACTGTAAAAATGCTTATTTAGTCCGGTGCGAGGTGTACCTACCGTATTTTACAGCTTATAAGACTCCCTTTTTCCCCAAAAAAATATCCTGAAAATGCCCCAAGCCCGTCCACCCAGCAGTGAATGGGTACCGGGTGTTAGCCAAGGGTTTGTGACCCGCCTCCTGGGGTGGTGGCTTCGGCCAACACTACGCAGAGGAGAGGAGGAGAGGAGAGGAGATTGAGCTTGAGCTTGAGTTGGGAGTCACCCAGTGGATGCTGTCTGTGAAGCCTTTAGTCCGGCGTTCTCCCACACAGGTATTCTGTCTTACGAACGATACTTGATCTTGATTTTGATATTACAGGTGGACTATTCTTCATAGGCCAGGCCTTTGAACCGGTGTTGCATAAAATAAGTAACACCTCAAAATAAGTAGCACCTGACCTCACACCCCCGCCGATCCTTACTTATTTACCACAAAATACTCCTTTGTAAGTGATTAACAAGGACGTGTGTGGTACTGTGGTTGCTGAAGGTACTGGAGGAGACAGGAGAGAAGAGAGGAAGGCATTGGAGGTACCGTAGAGAAGGGAGGAAAGCATTAGTGTAGTGATTAGTTAGTATGAGCAATGTTACTTTGAGCAAGGCATTGAGTGATCTAGCTCTGTACACGTCTTATGTCTATGTTAGTGTGCTTTTATGTATGACAAGGCAGGTGAAGGGATTATCTTGTTAAAAACTTCCATCTCTGTCTCTCTCGATTAGTCTTCTTCTTGTGACCTTTGACGCTTAGTATCGCTTCATAGGTTCTCTTCAAACTTCGTCTCCTTTGTTAACAGATTTGTCAACTCTTCCCTTGTCTATTTCACCTGGGATACTAAAACATTTTCATTTGTTTTGGTCTGAGTGAGTGAGGGCGTCAGCTGATGGTTGTGTGACAGTGTTACACGGCAATAACACTGTCACAATGCCTTCCTCTCTTCTCTCCTGTCTCCTCCAGTACCTCCATAAACCACAGTACCACACACGTAATGGTTAATCACTTATAAAGAAGTATTTTGTGGTAAATAAGTAAGGAACGGCGGGGGTGTAAGGTTTAAAGGTGCTACTTATTTCGAGGTGTTACCTATCTTATTTAATTATCCTTGATGAGGGCTGTAAAATCCACTTAAAATCTTTCTCTGCACCGTCGAGTGGCCTAAGAACACCCACACGCTGCCCATTAACTCAACCTTCGATTGCGAGGGCATCAGAGGACACAGGGGGTGGCATGAGCCTCTAATCACAGGCGTCATTATAGAAATTATGTCCGTCACCACGGGCGAGGGCTAACCATCACAGCCCTCAAGTGAACCTCCAGGGCCTACCATCCCACCCCTGGAGCTCACGGCCTAACGGTGCTGTAGGCACACACACACACACGCACACACACAACTAGGTAAATACACACAAAAAAAAAAAAAAAAAAAAAAAAGTATACGAAGCAGCGTGAAAGTCTGGGATATACAGTCAGCGCCATTGATATTTGTGCGGAGAATTTTTTGCCTCGCAACGCAGCGTAAGCCTACATAAAAAATGTAAAAAAAAATATTTATGGGGTACTTACCCTACCTCTAGTACTTGGTCGGGTAGCCCTTCTTCTTCCTGCAGCTCTGGAGACATTTGGGTACAGATAAGGCCAGGTTCTGGAGGAGGGAGGGGTCCAGGTTTGTCCAGATGCCCTGGAGCTGGGCGACAAGCTTGGGCACTGCGGAAGTGTCGTGACCCCGTAGGTGGCGTTTCATCAAGGCCCATATATTTTCAATGGGGCTTAAATTGGGACTATTGCCTGGCCAGTCCCTGATATAGTCCACACCCACCCACTCAAACCAAAAACTGACCAATTTGGCTGTGTGAGCTGGCGCACACCATCCTGCTGAAATATCTCGCTCTTGCAGGCTATGAAACAGTCCTCCAGGTGGTCGGCGAGAAGCTCGAGGTAACGTTCTTTGTTTACCGTCAAGTTCTTTGGTAACACCACTAACTCCCCAGTGCCGTGGTACCCAAAAGCCCCCCACACCATGACACTATCTGGGTGTTTCACGGTCCCCTCAAGTGTACTTGGGGTGGTAAGGATCCGAGCCAGCACGTAACCTCACCTTCCCTCCCGTTCCCAGTCAATGTGAAGGTCGACTCGTCAGACCACAACACTTTCTTCCACTTCTCTGGTTCCCAGGCTAAGTATTTCTTGCAGAATAGTAGTCTCTTCTTCTTTTGCAAGGTCGTTAATATGGGCTTTCTTCGTGGTGCGCAATACTGGAAGCAGAGGTCGTCACGGAGGCGTCGTTGAATAGTACGGACTGAGACGTCCTGAAGGAGCCTAGGATTTTTTTCTCTTAGTTCCTTTGCACTGATGCGAGGTTCAAGGTCCACTTGGCGCTGTAGCACTTTCAGGGTCCTCTGAGAGGTAAAACGGGCCTTTCCTGTCCTCTTCTTTTGTAGCGGCGGATCCGAGTCTCCCGCGTCCTTGCACTTTTTTGTCCAGCGCTGGACACTTCTCAATGCCAAACCGGTTATGGCGGAGATTTCTTTATTATCTTTTCCCACAAGAGTCAGGGAACTAATAGCTGCGATCTGTTCCTTGGTCAACTCTTTCCCTCGTCCCATTGTCCCACACGAGGCACAAAAGCAATGCACAGTCAAGGACAAAAAACTCACGTGACGCAACACAAAAGATGCGTGACCCTCTCACTGTCAATGCCCAAGGCTGACTAATGCTTTTCAAACTTGGTGAGTAGCTCAAGGTCAACTGTATTTGTTTACATCTCGCGCGCCAATATCATTGACGGATTTGAACCAAGGTTTTGAAGGGTGCCTTGTTCCGCGTAATAGGTATTGGCGCAGCATGATGCGCGCCAAAACCAATGGCGCTGACTGTAATGCGCGAAATTCAGGATGGTGAGAATTTAGGACTCGGCGCGAAACCGAGGACGCAAATCGCATAGGTGAAATGGGGAGGGACACCGTTTGCCGCGCATAAGAGGGCACCCCCCGCAAAAGACCCCCCCTATTTTAAAAAGGGTTTTTTGAGAATTTTTTTTTTTTTTTTTTATGAGGAAAAAAAAATTCTCGTAAAATTATCAAGTTATTAAAAAAAAAAGGATTTAAAGGGGGAAAGCAAAAATTACGAGCATGTACCTAAATAAATATTCACAGTCAATGATGGGGTAAAAAAATTATGTTAAAATTAAAAGAATGACTGAAAACCAAATCGGTCATAAACATAATATATTGCAGGATGCCTCCACGATTGATATTCTAAAATTATCCCCCCTGACATATAGCTTTAGTTTAATGTTGTGGTATGCCTTTTTTGCTTTTGCTATGTTTTAGTTTTTGTGGAAAATATGCAGAAAGTTTTTGGGTATTTTTTTTGGTAGAGGCTTTCAAAAGTCCTATACTCTTCTGACACCATCGGAGCTTTCTTCATTCTATTTTTTGACCCCCTTTTCCCCATGGCGCAATTTAAATAAAAAGGGCTTTACACGTAGTACCGAAAATCCCCTTTACTTCCCAGAAAGTTAAGTTGGGTTTTAAATCAGATTGGGTTAGGTAGGGTGAGGTTGGAAAGTAACAGTGATAAGAAAAATAACAAAATTACCAAAAATTGGCAGTTGAAGCGGCAATTTTCGGGGCGGACCTGGAGGGGCAGGTTGCCTCCCCCACATAACCAGTAAACAAACATTGATTTCCGAAAAAAACGAGAGCCGTTTTAATTTAAAAAACACAAAAAAACTTTTCAGGAGGACTTAAGTTTGGCCTAAAAAATCTTTGGTTTCCAATAACAAAAATTCACAAAGATATTTAGATAACATAAGGAAAACCCTCTACCTTGTTGTTTTGTTGAAGGCACCGTTGTCGGGATCAAAAATTTTTGCACTGGTTTACACATATGAATCATCCAGTCGGGGGGTTTTGATTAGTTTTTTCCCGGGGGAAAGGGTACGGGGAAAGGGCTGATTCCACTTGAAATCACGGCAGCTTTCCCTCGCCGTGCCTTGATTCACACTATTCGGGACGGTTCCCGGCATTTTCGGGAGTTTTTGCTTTTCCCCCCTAAGCAGACTGGTGCCCCAGAGGCTATGGTTTTAGAAATTTGCATTAATGCACTTTTTTGGATGAAGAAGGAGTTTTAACTCTAAAAGACTGTTTTTTGGGGAATAAAGCCTTGAGAAAAAAGACAATTATCAGCACGGCACAGTCCATTACGTTTAAAAAAAAAATTTTTCCCAAAAACCCTTACTGACAGGACAGTGATTATTGGGCCGTACGGGGGGGCACCCTTTAGTGAGCACGTCTATTTGTTTTTAATGTAAAAAATTTTAACGGATGTGAGAGACGGGGCCGTGTCCCCCCAATTTTACCATGAGGGATGGGGTGATTCGGCCCTTAGCGGGCGGTGTGGCGCCCTGGGAGTCATGGTCTTGGTTTACCATGTGGGAAGACTTTTGTCCCGTCTACAGGGACCCTTTTCCAGCCTTTTTTTTCTAGCACTCTTTCATCAGTTTCCTTATCCTAGGGTAAGGGGGTGAGGATTGAGGGTCGAGGTGGTACAAAAGGGCCCAGCTTCTCCAGTGTCTCCCATCCCACCTTGCTTACCACTGTAGCGGCCTAAAACACACCGCAATAACCCCCCTGTCGGCTTAGCACCCCCCTGTCTGGACCAGGATTAGGACGGGGGGGTGACCCGACGCTGACCTGCCTTTCCTCGCCGACACAACTGCAACACCAGCCATTTTTAATTCAACAGCCAAAGGACACCAAGACAC
>JACEEZ010005071.1:737480-859125 GCA_016584305.1 Chionoecetes opilio
GGAGGTCCGGGAAAACGAGGGTTAAGTGTACACTGTAACACGTGGGACAAAAGAGCACACGAGTGAGTAGTCCGCAATCGCAAATCCGCAAGTCCGCAAATCCGCAAACCAATGTGATATTTTCTCTGCATATATTGCAAAAATAGGGGTAAAGCATTTTGTGGTAGTAAATTTATATATTATTTACGAAATCACTTATGGCAATAGTTATTAACATATATATTAGTAATTTATTCATACTTACCCCTCACGTTTCATACTTACCCCTCACCCTCTTACTTATTCTTCACATAGTTATTGCAGTTATTCACATAATCATATATACACCAAGTTTCGCGGAGTCTTGGTACGCAAACACAAGGTTTCGTGGTATCTCCAAATACTCCCCATTTCAAATTTCGTGCACCTAAACACGAAGTTCCGCGGTCGAGTGGTTCAAATGTTTACCACCGTGATGCCACCGCCGAGCGTTTGTTTACATGTATACAACGCCAAGCGATGGTGGTGAGGTCCCATCCTTCATGGTATGATGGGAGCTCTGGCTGCTGTACAGTAAATGGAGGTGAGGCAGGGGAGCCCTGGGTGTGGATTGACGGTCATTAAGGGTATCGGCCGGTCAGAATATGACGAAAATGTAAGAAATTCACAAAATTCCACTTATTTTTCCTCAGCTTCGTACACCCTAAATACGAAGTATTTCATCAAAATTCGCCTTAGTTTTTAATATATGGGTGTATTATGGAACCCCCCCCCCCCACCCCCCTCAACTCAGGCATGACCTTATGGTACGAAGAATTCAGTAAAATGTATTGTTTGCTGCTATTTAAAAAAAAAAAATTACTCTCTAAAGCAGGGGCGGGCAACCTCCGGCCCGGGGGCCAGACCCAGCCCGAGAAGGCCTAGCATCCGGCCCGCCACCCTGCTAGGCATTAGCATTGCAGCAATCTGGCCCGTGAAACCCAAGCCAAAAAAAAAAAAATAATAATAAATTCTGCCAAACAGTATCTGCCGGCAGATATTGTTTGGCAACTCTGTGCTCCCCGTCGCCTCACATCCGCGATCCTGCCAGACGCCAGTGTCCGTTGAACTTTCGCATTGAGATTAGGTACGCTTTGTGGTCAGTACAGTTTGGAAAATAGACTGCCACAAGTACGTGAAAATTAATAGAAAAAATTTCAATCTGTTATTATGTTATCAGTTATTATGTCATTATGATGTGAATTGGTGTCCCTGTGTAATTATGTCATTTTAATAGATATATACTGAGCAACAAACAATTACAAATACAATTAGTTACTTTTTAACTTAAAAGCTCAATTACAATTACAATTACAATTAATTTTAATTTAAAAACTCAACTACTATTACAATTACTCAAAAAATGTGTATTTAATTACATTCAAATTAAATTACAATTACAATTACTCCAAGCCTGCTCTTCCCTCCAAGGAAGCCCTTCCTCCATCAGAAGAGCCTTCCCCACGCTGATCACTTCTCCGACCCGCGATGGCTCGCTCGCCTAGCCCTGCTCACGGACATCACTACGCACCTGAAACGCCTTCAACGTGAAGCTGCAAGCAAAGACATTCTCATGACAGACATGCACACGCACACCACCGCCTTCGAGGTTAAGCTGCGCTTGTGGGAGGCTCAGTTGGCTAACGGTCAGTTTGTGCATTTTCCTCTCCTTACTGCTTGTGCCCCTGACGACGTGGACCTGGACACTTGCGTTAGTGTCGTCGCCTCTCTGCGGGATGAATTTGCCTCCCGTTTCGCAGGAGTCAGGCTGCTAGCTGCGGACTTCAAGTTCTTCACTGTCCCCTTTGACTTCCCCGTGGACGGCGCCCCTGCCCCCCTGCAGACGGAGTTGGTGGAGCTGCACGGCAACGATCAACTGAAGGCGAAGTTCCGCACCTCTTCTCCGCTGTCCTTCTTCCACGACCTCGTCCTCCCTTGTAGCAATTTTCCAAAATACATTGCACATGTTCAACACATCGTGGCCATGTTTGGCAGCACCTACTGTTGCAAACAGCTCTTCTAAAATGAAGTACACGAGGTCTCACCTTCGCTCCCAGCTCTCGGACCGCCACCTCAATGACATTATTATGTTGTC
Organism: Chionoecetes opilio; assembly: GCA_016584305.1. Taxonomy (NCBI): domain Eukaryota; kingdom Metazoa; phylum Arthropoda; class Malacostraca; order Decapoda; family Majidae; genus Chionoecetes; species Chionoecetes opilio. The sequence continues at coordinate 739,594 of JACEEZ010005071.1, forward strand.
TACCTCATACATCGAGCCGGACATTGAAACACTTATTGTTTGAAACTTCTCACTGATTTGTATGTTTTTCAATAAAATTCTTGTATATAGTCACTTTGGGGTTTTCGTTTGTCACCCTGGCCCACGGGCTGCTCCCGAGATTCTCATCTGGACCTTGGTCTGAAAAGGTTGCCCGCCTCTGCTCTAAAGTGACACATGGCATCTGTCGTAGGTTTAATAGAAAAAAAAGAATAAAAGCAAACGCCTACAATTATGGGATGCCCATGGAGGTTTCTAAGCAAAAACTTGACAACAATGAGTAGCTTGGGCAACTCTGATACCCTCTCCTAGTGAGATAATACCCTGCCTCAGCATCAGGGGGAGACCAGGAGCTTGAAGACTGAAGATTTTATACCAGAACATGAACATATATGATTGAATGTAAATAAATCTTGTTTTATAAGTGTTATAGCTCATAAAAGAAAATGTAATGCCATTATATCACTTACTGATGCTTGTTCACAGGTATTCAAAAACTTTACTGGCCCGTATCTCAAAACATAAGTTTTTTACATTCAAATTATATCTCCTTCTTTAGTTTTGGGCCAATTTCAATGAAAAAAAAAAAACACAATATGCCCAAACCTGATAAAATGAAGTTACGACTTGCTTTTCTTCATATCTGACAGAGGAAAATGTTGTCAGATTTTTTTGTGTGCTTGAGTGGTAAAAATGGGATTGAAAATTTGAAAATTCATATCCTGTAAACCATACATTTTTACTCAGTTATTTCTCCGTAACTTTGTTTGTCTGAACAAAGTTCTTGTACCATATTTATTTCATTGGTGTAGGTTAATTATCATAGGAGTAGAGTAGTTAGCTTTTCAAAATAACCAAAAAAACACAAAAAAGTATAGTGAAAAATATAAGCCACAAATAATTTTTCTTGGTCTACAATTGTTGTACATGGTGTCCCTAATTTATGGTATACATATCATAACCTTAGCCATAGACCACTGTATACCTAGACTGCACACGAGACAATGTTTTGAATTGCGGGGCTGCATAGGGGCCTGCGGGGCGCCCGACAAAGAGATATAGTGGTCTATGGACTATCATATAGACTGGTTTATCAGTATATATGATATACTGTAGTCTTCGTAAATGTTTGTTCTATAATATTATCAAATAAAAAACAGTAAAACACGGTAAAGAAATGCCATTACGAGACTATGAAGAAATATGCATGAACTTAATATTCACTTAACTCTTCGCCATTTAAAACTTTGCGCGTCAACTTTTATCATGAAGGGTATCAATAGAAGCGCAAGTTTATTAGCTTTCCATTGCTATATTTCGTTATCTGATAAATTAATTAGAACCATGCATAAATTAGCGTTAACTAAATAAATAAAATCATCAATCGGGTAATTTTCCCGATTGATGGTTATTTATTTACTTATATATTTCGTTTTCTGATAAATGAATTAGTACCATGTATAAATTAGCATTGACTAAATAAATAACCTCATCAATCGGGAAAATTACCCAAGTGATGATTTTATTTATTTAGTTAACGCTAATTTATGCATGGTTCTAATTAATTTATCAGATAACGAAATATAGCAATGGAAAGCTAATAAAATTGCGCTTCTATTGATACCCTTAATGATAAAAGTTGACTCGCAAAGTTTTAAATGGCGAAGAGTTGAAGTGAATATTAAGTTCATGCATATTTCTTCAGAGTCTCGTAATGGCATTTCTTTACCGTGTTTTACTGTTTTTTATTTGATAATATTATAGAACAAACATTTACGAAGATTACAGTATATCATATATACTGATAAACCAGTCTATATGATCCGTATATATATATATATATATATGAATCCGAGCGGCCCTCTGATTACAGGCCCTTGTGCGACAGGCCGATATTCCGTGCGCAGTCCAGGTATACAGTGGTCTATGCCTTAGCCCAATAAATAAATAAAAATCTAAATAAAACGGCCGATACCCTTAACACCCTAAATAGTTCTTTGTGTGTATGTGTGTTCTAGTTGTGTTTTACAGGGCCTGAGCTACACTTGTGTGGTCCCGTCTCCGTATCTACATTTATCCAGTCTTTCTTTCAATTGGTGCACATTATGTGCCGATATCACTCCTCATTTAGTCCATTCCAAACTTCTACATTTCTATGAGGGAAGCTGTATTTCTTTATGTTGTTCAGGCATCTCCCTTTTCCTGATGTTGTTGTATGTCCTCTTGTGTATCGACCTTCTCTTTGTTTCCGAGTCAGTAGTCTCTCATTGTCTGTTTCTTCCATCTTAATTATCAGCTTAAAAATTGTTATTAAGTCTCCTCTTTCTCTTCTCTGCTCAAGTGTTGGTAACTTTATTTCCTTCAACCTTTCCTCATAAGAAAGTTCTTCTAGCTCTGGTACCATCTTTGTTGCCATTTTTTGTATCCTGTCCGACTTTTTCACATGCTTCTTTTTATATGGGGACCATACAATGGCAGCATATTCCATTTTTAGTCGGACCATTGTAGTAATTATCTTTCTCAACATATTTTTGTCCATGTACCGTATTTTACGGCTTATAAGACGCTGCATCTTGGAGGACGCACCCTGATTTGTTAAGAAATTTCTAAGAAAAAGAAAAAAAAAAAAAAAGATTTTCTATCGGTAGTAAAATCGGTAATGAAGTGAAAAAAAGTGCGTCTTATAAGCCATAAAATACGGTAATGAAATGCCACTCTAATATTCTTCAACATCCTGTATGTATCTCCAAATATTTTATTTATGTTTTTTTCTGGTTGTGGGTTATTCTGCACTATCACTCCCAGGTCCTTTTCTTCATGAACCTTTTTAATTATTTCATTTCCCATTTTATATGGCCATTTATATCTCTTCGCGTTTTAAAATTTCCATCACATGACAATTATTCACATTAAATTCCATTTCCTATCTTCTGCTCCATTCGTAGATCTTGTTCTATGTTCTATGTTTGTATGAGGTTTGGTTCGGTGGAGGGCCGGCCGAACATGTACACACAGGTTGATCGGTGGCAATGAAAACAAAGCCGACCGGGCGGTGCATGGCTGCGCACCGATCAGTCTGTCTTTGTCCTCCCTATTGTAAACACCTCTTCCCACGTCCTCCCGTGCCTCACCACGTATTGTTTTAATTTCCCTGTATGCGTGTAGTATTTGTGATGGCTGCATGTTCGTAAGTATACAAACTTTCATCTAATGAAACAAAGTTCATTATACACGGAAATGGTAGGAAATAGCGAATTTTCACCTCATATAAGGAATAAAGTTTGTTATATGCGAAAAGTTTGGATCCCTTGGATATAACGAACTTTTGGATATAACAAACTTTCGGATATAAAGTCACCCCCTTCCCCCCAATTGAATCGTTATAGTGAGGGTTTACTGTATACTTTATGCATCTCGTCTTTTTCATCTTTTTTTTTGTGTCCTCATGTGCATGTCCTCCCGTGTCCCTCACAAACATGTCCTCTTTGTCAATTCTCTCCAAGTCCGTTATTCCTCTATACAGTACCCTCCCGAGTTTCGCGCTTGCTTTCTTCCGGAGGCATAGCGCGAAACTCGGGTATTGAAAACACTGCAAAAATGCTTATTTAGTCCGGTGCGAGGTGTACCTACCATATTTTACAGCTTATAAGACTCACTTTTTCCCCCAAAAAATATCCTGAAAATGCCCCAAGCCCCTGTCCACCCAGTAGTGAATACCCATTCACTACTGGGTGGACAGGGGCTTGGGGCATTTTCAGGATATTTTTTTGGGGAAAAAGTGAGTCTTATAAGCTGTAAAATATGGTAGGTACACCTCGCACCGGGTGTTAACCTAGGGTTTGTGACCCACCTCCCGGGGTGGTGGCTTTGGCCAACACTACATAAAGGAGAGGAGAGGAGGAAGAGGAGGGAGGAGAGGAGCTTGAGCTTGAGTTGGGAGTCACCCAGCGGATGCTGTCGGTGAAGCCTTTAGTCCGGCGTTCTCCCACACACGTCCCCACAGGTGGCAGGGAAAGAAAGGGCTATAGAATGGTAAAGAAGGAAGATATGTGTCAAGCTCGAGCACGAGCTTGAGAGGCGACCTACAAAGCGATACAAAGCAGAAAAGGTCACAAGAAGAAGAAGACGTATTCTGTCCTACGAACGATACTTGATCTTGATCTTGATATTACAGGTGGCCTATTTTTCATAGGCCAGGCTTTTGAACCGGTGTTGCATAAAATAATTAACACCTCAAAATAAGTAGAACCTGACCTAGCTCACACCCCCGCCGATCCTTACTTATTTACCACAAAATACTCCTTTGTAAGTGATTAACAAGGACGTGTGTGGTACTGTGGTTGCTGGAGGTACTGGAGGAGACAGGAGAGAAGAGAGGAAGTCATTGGAGGTACAGGGAGGAAAACATTAGTGTAGTGCAGAGGTTCCCAACCTTTTTCCAATGGCGGCACACTAATTTAGTGTAGAAAATAATGTGGCGCACCTGTCACCAGGGGCGATTTTTTGTGCACACTCCAGGTGAATTTGGTGAAATCAAATCAAATGTATTGCATTTCTTGCATATAGCCATTTTTTCAATGCAATATACATAATAAATAAATAAAAAAAATATATAAATGCGATCTCACCACACTCCAACATACAATTGTTGGAGTGCGGTGAATATAAAAAAAAGAACAAATAAAAAATATAAGTATAAATAAAAAGTACACAGTTTACAAACTTACATACCTTTTATTGTTGGCAGTGTCAGTCTTAGTGAGAAACTTGCGCTTGCTTAGATTTGCAGATCCGCGCGATGTTTGGAGAAATATTGGTGAGGCAAACTCTCATTTCATGGTCAACACTTTGCAGTTTGGACCGTTTCTTATTTTTTATGTTTGTTAGGCAGGAAAAACTGAGTTCGCATAGGTATGAGGTGGAAAATTGAAGCAGAATTGTAAGAGCTTGCTTCATTATGTGTGGAAATTCGTCCTTAACCCTTAACAAGCTAAGGGTATGTTTTACACACCTAAGCCCTGGGCGAAGGGTATGGTCATTTTGACGACCCTTGCAAAAATCGATAAAAACTACATCAGCGTGTAGGGAATGTTGTAGCGCACCCGGCCATATATTTGACCCCCCAAAATGTCTGGGGGGGGGGGTGGGGGGGCGGTCCGTAGTTGAAAAATGTGGCGCGAACTGCATCGTATGGCTAGATTGGTGTTGCGCGGCGAGATTTCCCGGGCGAATATCCGCCCGTATACGCTATGGGTTAGAGCGTAATATCGCGTATATCTCGTATATCTCGCATGCGCTCGCATATGCTCTCGCATATCTCGAGTTGCCATGTTGTACTACACACACACCAATTTGTAGCCGCCTGGGTTAAAGCCCGCGGTTTTGGTATGCCTTTAAAAACCCCGCTCTTAAGAGGCCACCCGCAGCCCACCAGAGAAACCTCTTAAGAGTCCACCCGCAGCCCATGGGTTAAGCTCCAACCAAAATGTTTCAAGTGAAACTTCACTGTGCTTTAATTTTGAAGAGCGGTCGTTGCGGATATCAGTCAGCTCCTCTACCTCGTTGAGACTAAGTTGCTGCGTGTTTGATCGATCGAATGAAAGGATTCCTCAACCAGTCATATTTGATAACCGATATGTCTGGAAAGTACTTCATGATGTTCCCCTCCAGAATTTCGTGATGTTCGGAAATCAATGGTGCAATAATTTAATTATTTGCAGCCTTTGGAAAAGGGTCCATATTGCCGTCTTCTAGTCTTCCTTTCCACATCGTAATTTTTTCTGTCAGAGCCTTGACTTTATCCACAGAAGTTAATATGTTCTCCTTCTTTCCCTGCATGCTACTATTGACCTTGTTCAGATGGTCAAAGATGTCTGCTAAGTAGCCTAATTTTGCACACCATGTTTCATCAGATAATAACTCGCAGAATTCAGGCATCGTTTCAAGTGTGAAAAACGTAAGTAGTTCTTCCTTAAGTTCAAACACTCATGACAAAACCTTTCCTCTTGAAAGCCATCTGACTTCCGTATGAAGTAACAGGGATACATGTCGAGAACCGATTTCTTCACAAAGCTTGGAAAATAATCGTGACTTGAGCGGTCTGCTTTTCACAAAATTTACCATCTTCACAACTTCATTCAGGACAGTTTTCAGTTCGTTTCCTAGAGTTTTTGCAACCAGTGCTTCCCGATGCAGAAAACAGTGAGTCGTAATAACATTTTTGTTCTCTTTTTTCACCAATGAAACAAACCCCTTTATTGATCCTGTCATTGAAGGAGCCCCATCTGTGCAAATTCCAACACACGAAGTCCATTTCATACCAGCATTGTGCATGTACTCATTGACGCAATTAAATACATCTTGGCCTGTTGTGGTTTCTAATTCTTTGCAGAAAAGGAACTGTTCTACTATCTTATTAGCAGCAACAAACCAAATATACACCAGCAACTGAGCTTTACCTGCAACGTCTGTCGATTCGTCTGCTTGAAGAGCAAACCTGTCAGTTTCTCTTATTGCTTCAAATACACTTCGTGATATGTCTTCTGACATGTCTTCTATGCGTCGGCTGATTGTATTGTTTGAGAGAGGGACTTTTTTAATTTGTGTTTCAGCTTCAGTTCCGAGCATTGTTTTCACTATAGCACAGCAAGCTGGGAGAATAAGTGATTCTGCGACTGTGTGTGGTTTCATATCTTTCGCTATAATTTCGGCTACTAAATAGCTGGCTTCTTGAGCTGCGTTAGATGACTTTGTGTGTTTTTAAAAAACAACCCTCTGTCGTTTGTTGTCACGTAGAAGTCTTTCGAAGTAGTCCAACCCTTTATCAGAAAGGTAACCGTGTTTCGCAGAGAAATGTCTCTTTAACTTGCTAGGAACCATTGCTTCATTGGCCAATGTCTCACCACAAATGACACATTTTGGATTGGGGCAAAATTCATCACCAACCCAAGTGAAGCCCATTGCGAGATAACTGTCAAAATATGCCCGTCGTGCCCTGGTTTTGCTAGTATGCATGACTGATCCTTTCCATGAGCTGGGGCCAGCAGCACTAGAGATCTCCTCCACCACACCAGATGGTTCATCGTCCATCGATGATTCATCACTTTTACGCTTTCTGATCACAAACTTATCCATTGCTAGAGAACACGGTATCAACAAATAATTAGAAAACACAGTATCAACAGAACACAGTATCAACCAATAAAGAACACAGTATCAACAGTGAATGTTAAAGCAGCTAACTCTTTGGTATCCGCACGACTATTCAACACACAACCTCTCTCTCTCCAACACCCGGACGGAAACTGAGGCCAGGTCTGCCACTCTGTGCCTGGCGGCGGCGCACTAGCCAATGAGTGGCGGCGCACTAGTGCGCCGCGGCGCACCGGTTGGGAACCTCTGGTGTAGTGATTAGTTAGTAAGAGCAAGGCATTGAGTGATCTAGCTCTGTACACGTCTTATGTCTATGTTAGTGTGCTTTTATGTATGACAAGGCAGGTGAAGGGATTATCTTGTTAAAAACTTCCATCTCTGTCTCTCTCGATTCGTCTTCTTCTTTTTGTGACCTTTGACGTTTAGTATTGCTTCATAGGTTCTCTTCAAACTTTGTCTGCTTCGTTAACAGATTTGTCAACTCTTCCCTTGTCTATTTCACCTGGGATACTAAAACATTTTCCTTTGTTTTGGTCTGAGTGAGTGAGGGTGTCAGCTGATGGTTGTGTGACAGTGTTATACGGCAATAACACTGTCACAATGCCTTCCTCTCTTCTCTCCTGTCTCCTCCAGTACCTCCAGAAACCACAGTACCACACACGTCATGGTTAATAACTTGTAAAGGAGTATTTGTGGTAAATAAGTAAGGAACAGCGGGGGTGTATGGTAAGGTGCAGTGATGGACCGAATGTCTATTTTCCGTATTCGCGAATGCGAATGCGAATATTTGGTTTTGATATTCGCTAATGCGAATGCGAATTGCAAATATTACATAACATTTAATTTAATACATAATTTTTATATTATACAGGTAACTGAAATATTTTGTATGTATTGTAGGAGTTCAGCCATAAAAAAATGAATGTCTAATGTAAATTCTATTCAATTTTCTATGTTGCCAATTTGCGGGACGAGGACCCACTCTTACACGAATACTTACATGATAATATCTTGCATGAATAATTACCAGTAAGACTCCTTAATCGGCGAAGGACGAGCGAGCCCGTAGAAACCCGCCGCACGTGCGCACATGCGGCGTCACCCGGAGTTTGACTTGTGTGACATTGCTAGGTGTGTGGTCGCAAACCACACACCAAATTTCAACTTAGTCGGTACAGCCGTTTCTCAGCTATAGCAAGATAACGTAGTCTGACACCCCTCACGCGGCATGCGCCACGCTGACCCCTCACGTGAGACAAAACATGTCAAGCACAAATAGGGATTGAGTGGGGCTATCAGATGGCGAAGATCGCTTGTCAATCGGAAGCGAGATTCCAAAGATATAAGCTCCTGAAAAGCATGATGGTCGGTCGGGTTGGCCGCTTATATGTGAGAAAAATCCCGTATACAGTGAGGACTCGCGAACGCTTCGCACTCGCTCGTAACCAGTAAGACGCCTTAATCGGCGAAGGACGAGCGAGCCCATAGAAACCCGATAGCAAGGAAATTTGTCTGCTGTCATCTAAACTCCATTTACCTTAGCCTTTTTATGCTGAAACTGTAGTTTTATATATTTGCCAGGGGTGTGCATGTGCACACGTGCGGCGTCACCCGGAGTTTGACCTGTGTGACATTGCTAGGTGTGTGGTCTCAAACCACACACCAAATTCCAACTTAGTCGGTACAGCCGTTTCTCAGCTATAGCAAGATAACGTTGTCTGACACCCCTCACGCGGCACACGCCACGCTGACCCCTCACGTGAGACAAAACATGTCAAGCACAAATAGGGATTGAATGGGGCTATCAGATGGCGAAGACCGCTTGTCAATCGGAAGCGGGATTCCAAAGATATAAGCTCCTGAAAAGCGTGATGGTTGGTTGGTCGGTCGGTCGGTCGGGTCGGGTCGACCGCTTATATGTGAGAAAAATCCCGTATCCAGTGAGGACTCGCGAGCGCTTAGCGCTCGCTCGTAATTATTGCAAAGTTTACACTGTGCAATATAGCTGGAGATAATCTTGAAATAATCCCAAACCACACTGTTGTGACTAGACGTCATTACGCAATAGGTTCCTGCAACACTGTTCTCTTTCAAAGCAAGTTGATTGTGCTCGTGGGTGACAGAGAAGATGCTTAATTTTTTTTTTTTTTTTTTTTTGTGCCTATAGCGCCTGTAGGCAGTGGTGACCCAGGGCATGGATGGTAGGCTCTGGAGGTTCACTTGAGGGCTCTGATAGTTGGTCCTCGCCCGTGGTGGCGCAGGCAGGATTTTTATAGTGACGCCTGTGATTAGAGGCTCATGCCGCCCCCCTGTGTCCTCCGATGCACTCGCAATCGAAGGTAGAGTTGATGGGCAGGGCTGTGGGTGTTCTTAGGCCACTCGACGGTGCAGAAAGGTTTTGGTTTTCTTCGGGGATCGAACTCGGGTCACCGAGAACGCCAGTCGGAGACGCTAACCATTCCGCTACCGCCTCCCCAATTACTGCAGTATGGCGCACGAGGCAATGAGTTGAGTTCAGTAACAGTGACATTGAGAGAAGCAGCTGCTATACTCTGTTGAAGGGTGGAGAATGGAGTTAAGGCCGGTTCCCACTAGCCCGCTTGTACGGCCGCCGTACAACAACAATGACGTCACAAAAAAGTCGACCGCACCGCCGTACCGCTGTACGGCTGCCGTACAAAATTAAAATAAAGTCATCTCTCCCGCTCGGCGGTGTCCGCTCGACCGGAGGTGCAAACTGTGCCCAGTTACCACAAATACCACTCAAGCGGTGATGATAGTGACGTTATTGCTGGGCGGTGTACGGCAACGGCGGCCGTAGAACCGGGCTAGTGGGAACCGGCCTTTAGTGTTCAAGGAACCATGGCCTTGGCTACCACTACGCCTCCTCACCCCATTCTTGTAAATAACGCTCGGCTAAACTTTTAATTTATTTATATGTTTGCTTGTGTAATACTGTGTTCACTTGTTATTTTTTCCTTTTTTTTTTGGTAAGTTTATTGATTTGGGCAAAATATTCGCATATTCGCAAACAACTACGAGTAGGAGTGCGAATGCGAATGTGAATGCAAATATTGAAAAAACCTGCGAATATTTGCAATTGTGAATGCGAATGCGAATATTCGGTCCATCACTAGTAAGGTGCTACTTATTTTGAGGTGTTACCTATCTTATGCGACACCGGCTGCTCCTGTAGAGAAAAACACAAACAAAAGGAAAAAAACAAAGCAAATCTACATACAAGCTATACTAAGCCTATTATAATACTATACTAAGCAGGAAGGTAGAAAGACGTGTCCCGTACGTCTCTTATGGGAGGCGGTAGCAGAGTGGTTAGTGTCTCCGAGTGGCGTTCTCGGTGACCCGAGTTCGATCTTTGATGAGGGCTGTAAAAACCACTTAAAATCTTTCTCTGCACCGTTGAGTGGCCTAAGAACACCCACACGCTGCCCATTAACTCTACCTTTGATTGTGAGTGCATCGGAGGACGCAGGGGGCGGCATGAGCCTCTAATCACAGGCGTCACTATAGAAATTTCGTCTGCGCCACCACGGGCAAGGGCCAACCATCACAGCCCTCAAGTGAACCTCCAGGGCCTACCATCCCACCCCTGGAGGTTACTGCCTAACGGCGCTGTAGGCACACACACACACACACACACACACACACACACACACACACACACGGGGGGGGGGGGGGGTACTCCGTAGTGTAGTGGTTAGCACGCTCGGTTCACAACCGAAAAGTCCTGGGTTCGATCCCCGGGCGGAGCGGAAACATATGGGCTGTTTCCTTAAAACCCGAGCCCCTGTCCACCCAGGAGTGAATGGGTACCGGGTGTCAGCCGAGGGTTTGTGACCCGCCTCCCGGGGTGCTGGCTTCGGCCAAAACTAAGCACTAAGGATGAATGATAAAATAATGTTGATATGGAGACGGGGCCATACGAGCGTTGCTCTGGCCCTGTAAAATACAACTAGATGAATACAGACAAAGAAGAACCACTAAATTACAGGCCAGTATCATTAACAAGTGTAGTGGTAAAAATGTGTGAAAAAATTGTGAAGGACAGATGGTTGAAATATTTGGAAGAGACAAACACACTCGCAGGTGGCCAGTTTGGATTTAGAGGAGGAATGTCATGTACAACTAATTTATTAAGCTTTTACTCGAGAGTGATCGATGTGACACAGGAAAGAGAGGGGTGGGTCGATTGCATATACTTGGACCTAAAGAAGGCATTTGACAAGGTACCTCACAAGAGACTGCTCTGGAAGCTAGAACATGTAGGAGGATTGAAGGGTGGTTTGCTGAAGTGGATGGAAGACTTTTTGAGCAACAGAGAGATGAGAACAGTAATAAAAGATCAGAAGTCAGAATGGTGCAGTGTGATAAGTGGAGCTCCTCAAGGATCAGTATTGGCCCCAGTGATGTTCTTGGTCTATGCAAATGATATGACAGAGGGAGTGAACAGTTATATGAGTTTATTCGCTGATGATGCTAAATTACTAAGAAAATTAGAAAGTAAAGAGGACTGTGAGGATTTACAAAAGGATCTAGATAAGATTTTCAGATGTAGTCAACTATGGGAAATGGAGTTTAATGCTAAAAAGTGTAAAGTGATGGAAGTGGGCAGTAGCAAAAAGAGACAGAGAGGAAAGTATTCGATGGGAAATGAATGGATAATCAAAACAAAGGTCGAAAAAGATCTGGGAGTATGGATTACGGACAATTTGTCACCTGAGAAGCATATAAACAAGATCACAGGAGATACATATCAGTTGCTGAGGAATATAGGAATGGCATTCAAATATCTGGATGAAGGGATGATTAAAAAATTGATAACATCTTTGATTCGACCAAGGTTGGAATATGCGGCAGTGATTTGGTCACCACATGAAAAGAAGGATATAAGGAAGATTGAGAGAATACAAAGAGCAGCCACAAAAATGGCTCAAAGCCTGAGAGATTTAGCATATGAGGAAAGACTTTCAAGACTAAAACCCCCAACTCTTGAGAAAAGAAGAGAAAGGGGAGATTTTATAGCAGTGTAAAGAGCATCAATGGGTCTGGAAAAAATTGATAGAGAAGATCTGTTTGTGTGGGACGATAGAAGTGCAAGACGTCATGAGAAGAAATTGAAAAGGACAACATGCAAGAGGGATATATAAATGCAGCTTCCCGTATAGAAGCATAGAAGCCTGGAACAACCTTGATGCAAAAGTGATTAATGCAAGAAGTATTCAGGACTTCAAAGGCAACCTGGATAATAATAGATTTGGAGACGGGACAGTACGAGCATAGCTCTTTTCCTGTATGTTACAACTAGGTAAATACACACAGAAGGAATAAATAGATATGTTCCAAGGATGGTTATCAGAGAAAAGAAAAAGAATGAATGGTTTAACAGAAAATGTGAATTAGCAAGACTAGAAAGAGAAAAAACATGGAATAGTTGGAGGAAAAAAGGAGGTATCAGCCTTTGGGATAAGTACAAAACAACTAGAAATGAATTTGTAAGAATCCGAAGAGAAGAAGAAAGTAACTATAAGAGAAATAAAATAGAAAAATGTAAGAACGAACAAAAACTTTTCTATAGATATATAAATGGAAAAATGAAAAACAAGGAAGGAGTAGAAAAGCTGAAGGTAGAAGGCATAGTGTACGAAGATGCATTACAACAGGCTGAGGTGATGAATAAGTGCTTTCAGACTGTATTTACAAGAGGAAGTTAATTTAAAACGAAAAATATAATAGCAAAAGAAAATATAATGGAAGACATAAAAGTAGACGTAATAGAAGTAAAAAGGCTAATGGAAAGTCAAGATGTGAGAAAAGCCCCGGGTCCAGATGGAGTGTGTCGAAATGGATAATGAAAGAGTGCAGTAACCAACTAGCAGGAAAGTTACATAGTGTAATTGAGAGTTCACTCAAGGAGAGCAGAGTCTCGCTTGATTGGAAAAAAGCAAATATTGTGCCAATTCACAAAGGAGGAGACAAAGAAGAACCATTAAATTACAGGCCAGTATCATTAACAAGTGTAGTGGCAAAAATGTGTGAAAATTGTGAAGAACAGATGGTTGAAATATTTGGAAGAGACAAACACACTCGCAGGTGGCCAGTTTGGTTTTAGAGGAGGAATGTCATGTACAACGAACTAATTAAGCTTTTACTCGAGTGATCGATGTGACACAGGAAAGAGAGGGGTGGGTCGATTGCATATACCTGGACCTAAGGAAGGCATTTGACAAGGTACCTCACAAGAGACTGCTCTGGAAGCTAGAACATGTAGGAGGATTGAAGGGTGGTTTGCTGAAATGGATGGAAGACTTTTTGAGCAACAGAGAGATGAGAACAGTAATAAAAGATCAGAAGTCAGAATGGTGCAGTGTGATAAGTGGAGTTCCTCAAGGATCAGTATTGGCCCCAGTGATGTTCTTGGTCTATGTAAATGATATGACAGAGGGAGTGAACAGTTATATGAGCTTATTCGCTGATAATGCTAAATTGCTAAGAAAAGTAGAAAAGTGACTGTGAAAGAAGTAAAGAGGACTGTGAGCATTTACAAAAGGATCTAGATAAGATTTTCAGATGGAGTCAATTATGGGAAATGTAGTTTAATGCTAAAAAGTGTAAAGTGATGGAAATGGGCAGTAGCAAAAAGATACAGAGAGGAAAGTATTCGATGGGAAATGAATGGATAATCAAAACAAAGGTTGAAAAAGATCTGGGAGTATGAATTACGGATAATTTGTCACCTGAGAAGCATATAAACAAGATCACAGGAGATACATATCAGTTGCTGAGGAATATAAGAATGGCATTCAAATATCTGGATGAAGAGATGATTACGAAATTGATAACATCTTTGATTCGACCAAGGTTAGATATGCGGCAGTGATTTGGTCACCTCATAAAAAGAAGGATATAAGGAAGATTGAGAGAATACAAAGAGCAGCCACAAAAATGGCTCCAAACCTGAGAGATTTACCATATGAGGAAAGACTTTCAAGACTAAAACTCCCAACTCTTGAGAAAAGAAGAGGAAAGGGGAGATTTTATAGCAGTGTATAGAGCATCAATGGGTCTGGAAAAAATTGATAGAGAAGATCTGTTTGTGTGGGACGACAGAAGTACAAGAGGTCATGAGAAGAAATTGAAAAAGACAACATGCAAGAGGGACATACAAAAATACAGCTTCCCGTATAGAAGCATAGAAGCCTGGAATAACCTTGATGCAAAAATGATTAATGCAAGAACTATTCAGGACTTCAAAGGCAAGGTGGATAATAGTAGATTTGGAGACGGGACAATACGAGCATAGCTCTTTTCCTGTATGTTACAACTAGGTAAACAACTAAGTAAATACACACACACACCAAAAAAAAAAAAAAAAAAAAAAAAAAAAATAACTTGTACAAAGCAGCGTGAAACTCGGGGATGTAATGCGCGAAAGTCGGGATGGTAAGAATTTAGGACTCAGCGCGAAACTCGAGGATCGCGAAACTTGCATAGCGTGAAACTCGAGAGGGTATACTGTATATCACTATTAGATCCCCTCTTTTCCTTCTTTCTTCCAAAGGTGGTTGTCCTAACTTGTCCAATCTCTCTTCGTATGTCAACTCAGCCAGACTAGGAATCATCTTTGTTGCTGCTCTTTGTATTCTTTTGATCTTCTTTATATCTTTCTTCTTGTGTGGGGACCACACCACCATGGCATATTCTAGTTTAGGGCGGATCATGGCCACAAAGATCTTTTTCATCATATCCTCATCCATGTGAACAAACGATGTTCTGATATTCATCAGGACCATATATCTGGCACCAACTATCCTGCTAATGTGTTTCTCTGGAGATAAGTTGTCTTGAATTATTACTCTGATGTGTTTCTCTTCGCTCGTCTTAATAATAATTTTATTTCCTTACTTGTAATTGTAATGTATCCTCATTGTACACACAAACCTCGATTTCCCGGACCTTGATTTCCAGGATATCGGATTTGCCGGACAAAATCCGAGGTCCGGGGATATGTCAGTCTCGGGCAAATTTTTTATTTTTTAATTTTTTTAATTTTTTTTTATACGTTGAAATGCCTGGTCCTGTTCGTAAATTGACCAAGTTGTCCGGCGGTCCGAGCGTCTCCTGTCACCCCTGGTCAGTGTCCGCGCCTCCCGCCAGGTGGCAGCATGCTCAGCGGTCGTATTGTTTACATTTGGGCACACGACACTCACGGTTCACCTGCACAGCCTCCGTTAGTCCCCTGACCCCCACTGCCCCTGGTGCAGGAACGTCTCTTGAGACTATTGAACACTTTCTGCTGCCTCCCGCCAGGTGGCTGCATGCTCAGCGGACGTAAAAGTCCGCGGCGGGGTAGTTGATATTGTCGGTTGCCGGACAGTAAATACTAGAGTAGGATAAACGTCCGGGGGTGGGTAATGGCATCGGACTATATATTATATATATATTATATATATATATATATATATATATATATATATATATATATTATTATTATTATTATTTTTTTTTTTACTTGCGATTCCCGGACTTTTGCGGTTCCCGGACCAGTGCTCCCCCCTATTAGTCTGGGAAATCGAGGTTTGTGTGTACTTCCAAATTCAAAACATTTGCACTTTTTTGCAATAAATTCCATTTCCCACTGCTGACTCCATTCATGTATCTTATCCAAATCCTTTTGTAGCAATATGCAATCTCCCTCCTTTTCTATCTTTTTCATAATCTTGGCACCATCCGCAAATAAATGTACATAACTTTTTAATCCATATGCCATGTCGTTAATGTAGATCAAGAACATAATCGGTGCTAACACTGAGCCTTGAGGTTCACCGCTTAATACACTCCTCCACCCTGAAACACAGTCCTTAATCACAGTTCTCATCTGTCTCCCTTGCAGAAAATTTTTCATCCATTTCAAAATATTTCCCTCCAGTCCACCTTCATGTTCCAATTTCCACAACAGCCTTTCATGAGGTACCTTGTCAAAGGCTTTTTTTAATCCCAATAGACACAATCCACCCATCCGTCTCTTTCTTGCACCACTTCAATTACTCTAGAATAAAAGCATTGCAAATTGGAGACACAAGAGTTTCCAGCTCTGAAGCCAAGTTGCCTATATGATAATATTTCCATCTCTTCCAGGTACCTGACCCATCTGTCTCTTTTTATTTTCTCATAATTTGGCTACAACACTGGTAAGTGACACTGGTCGATAATTCAACGGGTCTTCTTTACTGCCTACTTTATATATGGGAACTATATTCGATCTTTTCCAAACTTGTGGGACTTTTCCTTCCTATAATGAGCACATAATTAGGTTGTGTATTTTATATACTAATTGGTCTTTACACTCTTTTAGAATCCAGTGAGGTATTCTGTCTGGGCCAGGCGCTATATTTACATCTTGTGCCTCTAAAAGTTTCAGGACCTTTTGCTTTTCTAATTCTATATTGCTTGACACCAGGCCTCTTTTCACCCCCTTCCTCAATTTTTTTTCTCTCGTAGAGACCTCTTCAAAACACTGCTTCATAATTTCAGCTTGTTCATCTGGTTTATGGTATACTTTTCCTTTTGATATTAGCTTGTGAATTCTTTACTTTTGCTTTAGTTTACCATTAACAAACCTGTAAAACAATTTTGTGACGAAAGTCTGCTTGACGGTAGGGGTAACGAGAGAGAGAGAGAGAGAGAGAGAGGGAGAGAGAGGGAGAGAGGGAGAGAGAGAGAGAGAGAGAGAGAGAGAGAGAGAGAGAGAGAGAGAGAGAGAGAGAGAGAGAGAGAGAGAGAGAGAGAGAGAGAGAGAGAGAGAGAGAGAGAGAGAGAGAGAGAGAGGAGAGAGAGAGAGAGAGAGAGAGAGAGAGAGAGAGAGAGAGAGAGAGAGGAACATGTGAAGAGAATTTGGTATTAATATAGGAAAGAAGAAAAAAGATAAGGGGAAAAGGTGATAAGGAAAGATTTTACCACCACCACATCCTCTCTCTCTCTCTCTCTGTCTCTCTAAATATATTTGATATGTATCATGTGAATCGGTTTTGTATAACTATATTGAAATAAGTAGATAATAAGTCTTATGTATATATACATGCATTTAATATACTATAGGAGTAACCGTGTGTCTGTCCGTCTGTCTGTCTGTCTGTTTTGGGTAGCCGAAACTGTAAATTCAATTTTGATGGGAGTAGGCTCAAAAAATCGTAAATAAATCATAGGTGGTAAGCGGCTTGGTCCCATGTCGATTGAATCATTTTAAAGGGGCGTTTTGGGCTAAAAACACTTTTAGGAGTATTAGATTACAGGAAAAACTCTGCGGTAACGCCTTGCCTCATTCCACAAACTCAGTAGACTATTGGACTTACCGTTTGTATTCATCTATTTGTATTTTACAGGGCCTGAGCAACGCTCGTATGGCCCCGTCTCCATATCAACATTTTTATCATTCATCCTTAGTGCTTTGTGTTGGCCGAAGCCAGCACCCCGGAGAGCAGGTCACAAACCCCGGCTATCACCCGGTACCCATTCACTGCTGGGTGGACAGGGGCTCGGGTTTTAAGGAAACAACCCATATGTTTCCGCTCCGCCCGGGGATCGAACCCGGGACTTCTCGGTTGTGAACCGAGCGTGCTAACTACTACACTACGGAGTACCTTGTGTGCATGTGTGAGTGTGTGTGTTGGATTCACACAGACCACAAAGGGTTTGAATCACACGGAATGTGGTCTACACTGAGGCACTTTGACCAGTGACCAATGACAGCAACAACATTGGAGTTTGCAATCACATGTTGTCTAATATATACTACTACTACAAACATCAATACAGGAGAACCTCATTTAACCGGCATTCAAAACAACGGCAGCCTCAAAACAATGGCACTAATCGACCCAGGCATTTTTTTTTTTTTTTTTTTTTTTTTTCCCCCGGGCCTCCAGCAGGGAGGACCACGGGCTAGCTTGAGCCCGTCAGAGAGATCCTGTGAAAAAAGAGAGGAGTGTTCGTGCTGCTGGCGTGCGACACGAGGACTGGCTTGTCCATCCTGACGAGGAGTGCGGGGTAGAAAGGGTCACTCAGCAGGATAACCCAGGCATTAATTAGGTATAATTATTTCAAAAACTGAGAAAATCGGCAGAAATTAGTTCAAATTTGGCAGGGTACGCAGGGTCGGCAAACCTTTCATCCCTTTCACTGGTAAACTCTGGAACTCTCTTCCTGTTTCTATTTTTCCACTTTCCTATGACTTACATCTTTTCAAAAGAAGAGTAACAAGACACCTCCCGAACTAAATTGGCTCACCCCTTTTTTTATTTTATTCTCTTACTGTCTTCTTTATAGGGACTGGCAGCTAAGCGGGCTTTGTGTTACCCATTTTTGTTGTGCCCTTGGCCAGTTCCTTGTGATGTAAGAAAAAAAAAAAAAAAAAAAATTATTGGGATTTTGGGCGATTCCATAAGAGTAACTCTCAAAACAACGGCAAAATTAGTTATCCGGCATGTGCTCCCCCCCCCCCCGAGGGTGCCAGATAAACGAGGTTTTCCTACATGGGTCCGAAGGGCCCACAAGCACTTGTAGAGAAATATACTCGTATAGTTCTTTATGATACATATATATACAGTAAAAGCCTTATAACTCGGCACTGTATAACTCGGAATTTGATATAACTCGGCATGGCAAAGACAAGGTTTTTTTTCTTTTTTCTCTTTCTTTAACTTCTTTTTTTTCATTTTTTTTTTTTCATTTTTTTTTTTTCATTTTTTTTTTACACCTATGCCTATAGCGCGTGTAGGCAGTGAGCTCCAGGGGTGGGATGGTAGGCCCTGGAGGCTCACTCGAGGGCTGTGATGGTTGGCCCTCGCCCGTGGTGGCGCAGGCAGGATTCTTATAGTGACGCCTGTGATTAGAGGCTCATGCCGGCCCCTGTGTCCTCCCATGCACTCACAGTTGAAAGTAGAGTTAATGGACAGGGCATAGTGTTGCAGTAACTAAGTGCTCAAGTGATGTAAAATTAAGTTGTACAGGTACAGTACTGTATACAATACAGTACAGAGTTGTGATTATAAAGTGATTAAAGTGATACCAGTGTTAAAATGCGACTGAGTCCCCCTAACATCTTCTACATGTTACAACAAGGCTCCCGTCTCCTTGGATTACATGCCTGCTGCTACCCGTTCACTGGTAAGTGTAGTTCTTATGCTTTTACAGTACGGTACTGTATTTTTTTTTTTTTTTTTTTTTTTTTACCCATATCAGAGGAGGACATTGCATAACTCGGCACATTGAATAACTCGGCAAGGGCCAGAGCCCCTATCGTGCCGAGTTATAAGACTTTTACTGTATATATACAGGGAGGTCCCGAAGATACGAGCAGTTAGGTTCTACCTGGCATACTCGTAAAGCGAAATCTTGTACAGGAAAACCTCGTTTATCCGGCACCCTTGGGGGGGAGCGCATGCCGGATAACTCATTTTGCCGTTGTTTTGAGAGTAACTCTAATGGAATCGCCCAAAATCCCAATATTTTTTTTTTTTTTTTTTTTTCCCATCACAAGGAACTGGCCAAGGGCACAACAAAAATGGGTAACACAAAGCCCGCTTAGTTGCCAGTCCCTATAAAGAAAACAGTAAGAGAATAAAATAAAAAAGAGGGGTGAGCCAATTTAGTTCGGGAGGTGTCTTGTTACTCTTCTTTTGAAAAGATGTAAGTCATAGGAAAGTGGATAAATAGAAACAGGAAGAGAGTTCCAGAGTTTACCAGTGAAGAAAGAAAAAAAAAAAAAAAAAAAAAAAAAAAAAAAAAAAAAAAAAAAAAGCCTGGGTCGATTAGTGCCGTTGTTTTGAGGCTGCCGTTATTTTAAATGCCGGTTAAATGAGGTTCTCCTGTATAACGAAACGCATAACTAATGGTAAAATATAGGTTTGGTTCCAGGACCACCAATTATAAAAAAAAAACTTAAAAAAAACGTGTTTTTCAAGCTAAAATAAACTATAGCAAACACAATAAACACACAGCGTCTATATTACCCACACTGTACTACCTATTCTGTAGGAAAAGCATTCTGAAAGAGAAAATAACACACAAAATAACATAACTGCACATTAATTAAACATAAAACTTGCATAACAAGCAAAAAAGACGTTGTACAGTAGGGGACCCCGCGTGATACAAAAGAGGGTAGTGTAGCGGTCCCAAGGTTGGGGCAGCACACCTAGCTAATTACCCCTAAGGATCAGGCCGCGCCATATGCTTAATTACCCTTCAGGTCACGCCTTGCTAGGGGTGACCTGACTGCGGTCCCAAGGTTGGAGCCGCACACTTGGCTAATTACCCCTAAATGTCAGGCCGTGCCATATGCTTAATTACCCTTCAGGTCACGGCTTGCTAGGGGTGACCTGACTGGGGTCAACCAAATCCCCCTTTGTCCAGCCTGGGAGTGGTAGGGAGCGTATTTTATACTTGATAATTTTACTCACCCTAGTTTGAATGTCATAGCATTGGATTTTCAATCTCGTATATTGAAAATAGACCCTAATTTACACCTCTCGTATCATCGGATTCTCGTATACCGAATGCTCGTATAACGGGACCTCCCTGTATATATATATATATATATATATATATATATATATATATATATATATATATATATATATATATATATATATATATATATATATATATATATATTATATATATATGGATGATTATATATATATATATATATATATATATATATATATATATATATATATACGAGAGAGAGAGAGAGAGAGAGAGAGAGAGAGAGAGAGAGAGAGAGAGAGAGAGAGAGAGAGGAGAGAGAGAGAGAGAGAGAGAGAGAGAGAGAGAGAGAGGAGAGAGAGAGAAGAGAGAGGAGAGAGAGGAGAGAGAGAGAGAGAGAGAGAGGAGAGAGAGAGAGAGAGAGAGAGAGAGAGAGAGAGAGAGAGAGAGGACTGATGCTAGTAAAGGGAGAAAAAAGGGGAAAAGCAAGGTAAAACACACAAAAAACTAGGAGAGAGACGTGCATTGGGATGTGGGAGGAATGGTCAGGAGAGGGGTGGGTGCAGGGGATCACTAACCCTACTCCTATGAACAGGTGGAACCAATTAGCCGTTGTACATGTAAAGTCACTTCTCCAATTTTGAGTTTTTCACTCTCGTGGCATCCTTAGAGGTACCAATTGATCGCTTAATTGGAGACCTGACTGTACTGTAAGTCTTTCTTCAATGGTGTGGCTTTTTACTCCTCACTAACTTAGTTCTAACACACTCTACCACTCCATCTCCTTAAGTCCAGAAAAGATTCTTACATTTACTTTTGATATTCATAAACTCACAAATGTCTTACAACTGGAAGAGAAATATAATTCCCATCAACTTACGTAATAATGAAAGTAGCTGGGAAGAGTACAAAGACCGTGAGGGGCAGGAAATATAGGTAAGATGATTCCATGATAAGTTTCACCACTACACTTCAGTGGCAAGTCTTGAGAGTTGAGCTAATGCTACAGGAATACTTGTGATAATCTGAAAAGAAACGAAATATACTGAATATGGACCATTACTGAAGTATAAAAAATATACATATACGTACATTGCAATAATGTCTGTAATATGAAAATTTGTATAAGATCATGCACACAAAAAAACCAATTCCCCATTTTCTACATTTATCTATTGTCCAATATTTTCAAGGCACTTCCTCTACAGATAAGTACAGAAAATCTTCACTAGGAGTAACAAAAATACAAATTACTGTTTACTGACCAGGCAACTGCAAGGCAACTTAATGTAGGTAGCAGGATCTCGTCTAACCAAATGTTAAGTAGTGTAATGTATTAAAATATGTTAGTACTGTGCCTTATGGCAGCAGTCTTATTGTATTCGTTCAGAATGAAGGACAGAGATGGAGGCCTTAATTTAAACAATAGACTGATAAACTATCAGATACTGTAATAAAACTTTGTGGCATAAAAACAGCACTGAGGGCAAACAATAGGATGACGAACTATCAGATACTTCATAAGATTTGCTATTCCATGAAAAGTTATAATCATTATTATCAACTTTCACCTCCCACATTATTCATCATCGTCACTGAAGTCATAGTTATCTTTACTAGCTACCAGACCACATGCACGCACATTATTTTCTGCAGCATCCTCAGAGGAAGTATCTATCTTATAAGAAGAAACCAGTGAAGAAATGCTTTATCAAGGCAATCTCTAGAAAAAAAATGGACTGAAAAGAATGCAGCAAGGCAGGAGTTGCCACAACATTGTTAATGAACCCATGACAGGGAAATGATACCTCAGGCAAGGTCAAGGTCTTATTGACTAGAGGCACATTTTCATCACCTAAAAAAGAAAATAAATCATAAATGGCTTATAGTGGGGCGGTTTACTTAGGATATTCAAACCTATTGTGCATTTTTTGATAAAAGCACCAATTTTGGCACAAAGGTAGACCAATATATTATGAACAAATTTGGATGTGGAGCCATCGCCCAACTGCCCCCTGGCGGCCGTGGCGGCCATTTTCCAAAATGGCCGCCATGTGGCTGCTGAGGAAGACTTATCCCTAGGTGAATGAGATGTACTGAGTAAATGTGCAGGAAAAAATTATTGTTTTGAATCTGCAGTGTTGTGCAAACATTATGTTGCGTGTTGTTGCTAATGTAGGGTAGCACTTAACAACAAAGAAAGGTGCCCATGTGTTTTTAGAATCTTATCTTATTATCGATTTATTGAATTATTCATAGATTAGCATAACAACCATGACAAACATCTCTCAATTGAACATGTCCTAATTCACTTGGATTCTGAGTGCTCCTTTCATACAACTTTGTCATTTTCCATTTCCAGAACAATGTCGAAGAGCTTCAAACTCGTTGAGCCTCGTGGTGCAGAAGCAGCTCCGTCTACCTCCGCCCAGCCAGCAACAGAGACAGACTGGTCATTATGCTTCATATGCCAAGAAACGACGCCAGAGTCGCTGACAAGTCCATCCCAGAATACAGGTTGAAGTTCCCAAACTCGGCAACCTCGGGACCAGCGCTGAGCCGAGTAATGGAATTTTCCGACTTTTAGAACGTAGATACTATATTAAGGGGAAAAAAAGCATGAAAATCACAGGAAAAAATTATTTGGATTCTAATACGGTATAAATCTTCACTCTTCCCATGTCTCATGGTCTTACGTATGTCCATACCTTTCACCGTCTCACTCCTGGCATAAAATTCACGTAACTTTGTTTTCTGTTTCTTGAGGTCATACACTGTAGATGACCCCACACCATATATTTCACACAAATTCCGCACTGAGGTTCCGCCATCCAACTTCTTCAAAAGGTCAATTTTCTCAGAAATAGTTAACACATTGTTCTTCCTTTTCTTTTCACTTCCACCAGTAGGTGTTCCTGGACGTTTGGGAGCCATAATACCAATAACAAACCTGTAGAAGTACACAAAATAACAGTGTACGCAACTCTACAGTCACAACACCACTGAACAATAACAACAAACAAATCGGCGGGAGAAACCAAGCGGCCTAATGTGGTGGCACCTAGCGGCCGACCCGGCAACTACGCGCCGGGTTTTGAGTGTTCTGCCGTGTTTTGGAAAATCCGGAACCATAGCCGAGTTTTGGGTGTTGCCGAGTCTTGGGATGCCGAGTTTGGGAGCTTCAACCTGTACACGCCAAGATAAGGGGAGCAGCTACGGCATTCTCGCTGGACATCTGAGAAGGTTCAATGAGCTTGGGTTGCTCCCCAACTCTTTTCTGTTGAGCCGATTAGATGAAGGCAGTGGCGTTGAAGCAGCATTGAGCGCCAACAATGCACGATACCACAAGACCTGCAGGCTGAGGTATAACAAGACCAAGTTAGACAGAGCTGAGAAGAGGCACCTGAAAATAGGCGCCGACGAAGAAGAGGAAGTTGTTGCCCGCAAGCGAACTCGATATCTGTCACGACCATCAAGTACTGAGACGAAACACCAAGAAGTTAAATGCTTCTTCTGCGGAGAAGCTCCTGGTAGTGCTGGTCTTCATGAAGCTGCGACATTCCAACTGGACTCGCGTGTCAGGTCGTGCGCACTGATTCTGGACGACTTGGACCTCCTGACGCAACTGAACGCTGGGGACATGGTTGCACAGGAGGCCAAGTACCACCGAAATTGTCTCCTGAACTTGTACATCGCGCACGGGAAGATTAAGGAAATGGCGGGCAAAGGTACAGACGATGAACACGCAATAGCAGGACTTGCTTTCGCAGAGCTGGTGGTGTTTATTGAAGAAGCTCACATGGATGACGAGACGTCTCCGGTCTTCAAACTTGCTGACCTGGCGCAGTTATATACGTCAAGGATGGAACAGCTGGGAGTCAAGCATGAGGGCAGGGTGCACACGACCCGTCTTAAGCAGAGACTGCTTGCTCACTTTCCTAACATGTGTGCACAGCACCAGGGGCGCGATGTCCTGCTTGCATTCAATGAAGACCTCGGCGATGCCCAGGCAAAGGCTTGTGAACTGGACAGAGACCTTGATGCTGTCCACCTGGCGCGTGCTGCCCAAATTGTGAGACGCCATATCATCGGAGATGCCAAGGTGTTCAACGGGTTTCCTGCAGGATGCCAACAGGACTCCGTGCCACCCATGCTGCTTGCCTTGGTCACTATGATCTTGGAAGGTCCCAGTATCAAGCACCAGAGTGAAAGCACAACACCAGCGGCACTGAGCATCGCCCAGCTCCTCAAGTTCAACAGCGTTATGCACCAACGGGCCGCCACCGGCAGTACGCCTCCCCCAGTCAGGCACGCCACCATGCAGGAGACGCCAGTTCCAACCTACATCGGCCTAATGCTACATGCACACACGTGCAAGAGGGAGCTCGTCGACAGGCTGGCACACATGGGGATTTCTATCTCCTATGATCGGGTCCTGTCCCTTTCCACACAGCTGGGGAACAGTGCCTGCCGCCTCTACCACCAGGAGCAAGTAGTCTGCCCTCCCAAGATGAGAGGCAGAGTCTTCACGACTGCCGCGGTAGACAATATCGACCACAACCTAAGTTCCACCACAGCAAAAGAGTCATTCCATGGGACTGCTATTTCTCTCATGCAACACCCTGCGGTCCCTGGGGCCGGCATTGACTGCAGCATCATCATCCTCGGAGGGCCGAACGAAAGAGGCCTCAAAACAGTTGACCGTTTGCCGCACTACTATACAGATGTCCCATCCGTCGGCAGCATCAAGAACACCCCCGTGCCGGCTACCAGCGTGACATCCCTGAGCAGCAACAGCGGCCTCAAGCAACATGCTGAAAGAGAGCATCTCTGGCTAAAACACACCCAAGTTGCCCTATAAGAAACTTCTCCAGTGGAGAACACTTCATGGGCTGCATACCACGCAAGCCAGCAGGACATGCCAGCCAGTCGGGCCATCTGTCCCACCGCACTACTCCCACTCTTCCTGGAGAGCGCCCACACCGTGGCTATGATCAAGCACTCCATGGATGTGGTCAGGATTGCAGTGGAACATCTCAACCCTGGCCAGACTCCAGTGGTCACATTCGACCAGCCGCTGTTTGCTTTGGCAAAGCAAATCCAGTGGAAGTGGCCACAGGAGTATGGTGAAGAGAAGTTTGTCGTCCTCTTCGGCGGTCTTCACATCGAGATGGCAGCACTGAAGACCCTTGGTGACTGGCTGCAAGGGAGCGGATGGGTGCAAGCACTGGTTCAGGCAGAGATCACCAGTGCCGGGACAGCGGACTCCTTTCTGCGGGCATTCCATGTCAGTCAAACCAGGAGGGCTCATCAAGTGACAGCAGTAGCCCTCTTCACCCTGCAGCAGCACGCCGACAACCACTACATTGACCAGCTGGGTGACGCACGCAACGAGCAGCTGGCTCGTTAGTACTGTTAGTACTTAGTACTTAGTAGTTAGTACTTAGGTTAGTGCTGTACTAACTTCTGTGTGTCTTTTGGGTGTCTGCTGGCGGCCATTTTGGAAAATGGCCGCCACGGCCGCCAGGGGGCAGTTGGGCGATGTCTCCACATCCACATTTGTTCATAATATATTGGTCTACCTCCGTGCCAAAATTGGTGCTTTTATTAAAAAATGCACAATAGGTTAGCTTACCCGTGTGTCGCCCACAATGAGTGTGTGCTCCACAGTCCTGGTTATTCTGCTGCCACCACCCACATTAAGTGGGAAAAAAAATAAATGAATAAAAATAAAAGATGTAAGAAAATATGTAAGTACTGGTTGGATCTGAATGACAACGCGTTATTAAATAAGGCTTAATATATTTGTCTCTTTACTGTATCACTCCCCAACTCCTTCTTAACCTAACAACGCTTACCTAATAAATATACTTTAACTTAATGAACGGTGTACATTCACAAACCGCCTTAATTCTAATTATTCATATCCCCTAACGATACGCACACTCATTGCTCAAGTCGTTATTCTATCCTAATGTAGTCTGTTTCACTGGTAACTTCCGTCGCACTGTTACCCCCTAACGATACGCACACTCGGTGCTCGTCGTTATTCCCTTCTAATATAGTCTATCACACGTCCAAAGTTCCCTCTCACTCTTTACAGCTTTCCTTCACACTCTGCTGCCTCACACAGCTTGCCGTCATACGCTGCTGTCTCACACAGCTTTCTCTCTTCACTGCTACCTTGGGGACCGTCTTGGGCCACCATGTCAAAAAACAGCTACTACCTTGGGACCAGCCAACAGGGCTGCCGCCGCCATCACCTCCATCTCTACTGCCCTGCCTTGGGACCCTTTCCGAGGGTGAGAATGTCACCTCCCAGGGGCGACTTAACCCAGTGAGTGTCTGGCTGCTTCTACCTGCTAACATGACACTCAGCTCCCTTCTCACCTCTCTTTAATACGTGGCTAGTTACTACCGGCTTAAAAATATAACCCTCTATTACTAACTAGTGATTCAGGACTGAGGAGTAGAGGAAAATTACTCGCTTTGTTAATTGATAATTATAAGTTACTTCACCCCTTTCCCGTTTTAACGTAATTCTTCGTCAGTCATGGGTCAAAAAGTTTGAACCCAATTTCCCGCGTTACACCCGCTGTACTATTAGCAGATGTATTCCTATACATATGTCAAATCCTGACAAGACTTGAACCAAACTCATGACAAAACACAGAGATGATTTTGCATGTATTAGTGGCTTCAGTACTCTCTAATGATTGGCAATAGTGCATCAAAAGGACCAACCACTTGATCGCCTCAGCCAATGTGAAAAGTGGATAAGATGGGACTGGTATAAAGATGCTTATGCAAACTTCCGATCTAAATTAGTCTAGAGCAGACTATGAGAACTCAAGAAAATATGCTTATCATCCACCTGTCAATTATTCCACTAATATATACTATACAGTACCCTCCCGAGTTTCGTGCTTGCTTTCTTCCGAAGGAATAGCGCTAAACTCGAGGATCGCGAAACTCTGGGTATTGAAAACACTGAAAAAATGCTTATTTATTCTGGTGCCAGGTATACCGTATTTTATGGCTTATAAGACACTTTTCCCCCAAAAAAACACCCTGAAAAATACTCAGGCGTCTTCCAAGACGAATGTTGTAGTACTTCCTCAGTACTCAGTACCTCAGTACTTACCTGTTACAAGTACAGGGAAGTCCTCAAGATACGAGCAGTTAGGTTCCACTTGGCATACTCGTAAAGCGAAATACATAACTAATGGTAAAATATAGGTTTGGTTCCAGGACCCCATCAAAGACATGTTTTTAAAGATAAAATAAACTATACCAAACACAACAAACACACAGCGTCTATATTACCCACACTGTACTACCTATTCTGTAGAAAAAGCATTCTGAAAGAGAAAATAGCACACAAAAGGTTGTACTGTAGAGGGACGGGGTTGTACAAGACGTTGTACTGTAGGGGACGCCACGTGATACGAGAGGGTAGGGTAGGTAAGGGACAAGGGAGGGGTGCGCAGACCTCTTCCACTGCCCACAAGCTCGTCTCTGTGCATCTGAATCATTGTACATTGTTGTGTACACTTTAGCTAGACACGGGTTACACCAAACACAGAGTTCACACAGGTTTATTTCGGCGGGAATATGTAGGTACAGCGGAGGAATGCCACGAGGAACAGAGAGAAGAGGAGTGGTGTCCTCTCACTGTGGTGGTAGGTAGGTAACTGCCAGAAGCTGGTCTAGGAAGCCAGGGCGGGAACCCAGCAACGGAGGTGCGGGAGGAATTTGGGTCACGAGCGAGTCAGGTCCAGGCCAGGTGTTGGCTTGACCTTTAGGGGTAATTAGCCAGGTGTGCGGCCCCAAGCTTGGGGCCACCACAACATCATCATACAGCCCAGATGCATACGTGGTAGGGTGCGGATTTTGAACTTGGTAATTTTACTCACCCCAGTTTGAATGTAGTAGCATTGGATTTTCGATCTCGTATATTGAAAATTGACCCTAATTTACTCAGCTTGTATCATTGATTTCTCGTATACCGAATGCTCGTATAACGGGACCTCCCTGTATTTCAAATATCATATGACATTCAAATCAACTAATCTGTCCTCACGCTGTGATGTTTACGTTCCGCCCCTGAGGCTCGGCAGATTGCTGCAAACAGCGCCATCTATCGTCTGCTAGTGTTGATGTATCATTTACCACCAGGCTGTCACACGTATCACTAGCTCTTTTCAGTCCTGGAAATTATCACCCATGGCGAATTCATCAAAACAATTTACTAATACTATCACATACAAGCTAAAAGTTATACGATATGCCAAAGAACATGGGAACAGAGCAACAGAAAGACACTTCGGACCACCGCTGGGAGAGGCGGTGGCCGAGTGGTTAGCGTCTTGGAGTGGTGAGCTCAATGTCCCGAGTTTGAATTCTGCCGGGGCAACTCTTTGGGTACTCCGTAGTGTAGGGGTAGCACGCTCGGCTCACAACCAAGAAGCCCTGGTTTCGATCCCCGGGCGTAGCGGAAATAGATGGGCTGTTTCTTTAAAAAAAAAACGAGCCCCTGTCCACCCAACAGTGAATGGGTACCGGGTGTTAGCCAGGGATTTCTGACCCGCCTACCGAGGTGGTGGCTTCGGCCAACACTAGAGGAGAAGAGAGGAGGAGGAGGAGGAGGAGGAGGAGGAGGAGGAGGAGGAGGAGGAGGAGGAGAGGAGGAGGAGGAGAGGAGGAGGAGGAGGAGGAGCTACGAAGCGATACTAAGTGGTAGAGGTCACAAGAAGAAAAAGAAGAAGCCTACCGAGAAAATTGGTAGATTTTACTGCCGCCTACCGGTAAAAAATCTGTTTATTTTTCTTTTTTTTCTTAGAAATTTCTTTCCAAAATCAGGATGCGTCTTCCAAGATGCAGCGTCATATAAGCTGTACGGCTATTTGAGGTATTCGAGAGGCAGGTCTGGCAACCTGGTCTAAGGCAGAGCGTGTGACGCCAACGTTAGGAAGACATGTTCTGTACGTGTATGAAGCAGCGCGAAACTCGAGGATCGCAAAACTCGGATAGCTTGAAACTCGAGAGGGTACTGTACTTATAACAACATTATTATGATTATTACCATGATTCCACGCTTTGTGACCCATCTTCCTCTAACATTGGACAATACTTGTTGTGTCTGGAATACAGAATACATTGGGGACCTTTTCCTCGGAATTTGTATAGAGACAGTGGACTAATGAAGTTGCGGGTATGGAAAATTGTAATTATTCAGACATTAAAATATCTTGGTCTTTTCTCCATTTATAATAGGAGATAATAATAATTATAA
This sequence comes from Chionoecetes opilio, assembly GCA_016584305.1. NCBI lineage: Eukaryota > Metazoa > Arthropoda > Malacostraca > Decapoda > Majidae > Chionoecetes > Chionoecetes opilio. The sequence goes on from JACEEZ010005071.1 coordinate 769,565, forward strand.
CATTTATAACCCTGTGGGCTACGATCATGGCTCGCCCAGAAATCTAATTGAGTCCTACTAGCCATGATTGAGGAGAGGCTACAAATAACGACCTGATATTTAGACATAACGTGTGTAGCAGTAGTATGTTCTGGATCTGGACTAGTGTGGGATGTGATGACACTGCTTCCAACCAGTTGCATGACCTAAAGCTATTCAGTAGGGCCGGATAATCCAACTGAAATTGATCGAAGGACCATACATTTATTTTACCTCATTTTTTTTCTCTAAACATCCACATAGAAAAAAACCCATTCATCACGATTTTTCATTCAGCTTATCACTACCGTTGGTCGCGACAAAAATCTATTCATGTGAAATTTTGTAAGTAGCTACTTAGATAGATAGGATAGATTTAATTAATTCATTTAAATTCTTCTGAGTCTGTCAAAGGACCAATGAAACTCCATTTAAGGGCTGGATTTGACCCAAGGGCCGCCAATTGATAGCCCTGGACCTAGAGAATGTGCAATTTACGTTGTCTATAAGTTTTATGCATTTTTTCTCGTACAGGGGGGGAAACAATTTTTTAATTTGACACTCACCTGTGCAGTATATATTGAACTTACAAAACTCAAACAAGCTGACTTTGGTGTGTAAATGCAAGTTCTTGAAATATGTAAGAACATAATCTGCCTCACCACCTTCTCTCCTTCACGTGTCCAAACCACCACAATCGCCTTACTATCAACACTGTACTCGGCTCCTTCAATCCACATTTTCTTGCCACCTCTTCACTGGACACTTCATCTCTCCATGTGATCCCAGGCATATATCTCAACATTCTCCGATCACCTCCAACCAACACATCCTCCAACTTCTTCGTCAAAGCCCAAGTCTCAGAACCATACAGCAAAACTGATCTTATACATGCTTCAAATACTCTTCCAGTTTTTCAGTGGAATACTCTTGTTTATCAGCAGTCCCGCTGTCTCTTTCCACTTCATCCATGTAGTTGCTACTCGTTTTCTTACTGCTCTCTCCACTCCACCCTCGCTATCTAACATGTCACCAAGATGACAAAACTGTTTCACTTCTTCTATTACATCACCATTCACTTATATAGTTTCTACCTCTTCCTCTTCTGGCAGGCCCCCTCTGTTGATTCTTCTCATACAGTGTCCGCAAAAGGTATTGGCCGCCCCCGTATCCCATATATAAACATGAAGGCTCCATTAACCCGTAAGTGGTCACATTAAATAACACCGATAGTTCTCCTTCTGGTCACAAAAAAATTAATTTAGTTTTTTGCCTTCATATTACCTAAAATGACCTCAGAAAAAAAAAAGGTTAAAGGTCCATATCACCTAGTTTGAAGGTCCCGCGGGGACCTGCCTCGCCAACCTTTTTGTACGCTAATCACTTCTCTAGGATATTTATATCTATGAAGCATGCATATTTATAAACAAAGTCACTTGTTTTCGTGTATAAAGCATTCCATTCGCAAAATAGTATCACTAATATTACGGAAAATTTTATGTGTCTTTCTTTTCCTTACACTAAAGGTATTTCTAAGCGCCTTATCTTCCACACTATGGGCCGATTTCTCAGTCGTCCCCTTTCGTTGGGGTCCTTACCAACGGGCGGCCATTTCCATCCCCAACAACAAAATCCAATTTCTTAGTAGTCTTTTGGGCCGATGTTGGTTTGTATCGATACCATAGATTGGAACCTTTGGGGACGCCGGGTTGGGGAGCCTACTGCCTCCCCAACAATGCTTGCTAATGCAATTATTTATCATATACACACAAACCTCGTTTTCCCGGACTAATAGGGGGGAGCACTGGTCCGGGAACCGCAAAAGTCCGGGAATCGCAAAAGTCCGATGCCATTACCCACCCCCAGATGTTTATCTTACTCTAGTATTTACTGTCCAGCAACCGCCAATATCAACTACCCCGTCGCGGACTTATACGTCCGCTGAGCATGCTGCCACCTGGCGGGAGGCAGCAGAAAGTGTTCAATAGTCTCAAGAGACTTTCCTGCACCAGGGGCAGTGGGGGTCAGGGGACTAACGGAGGCTGTGCAGGTGAACCGTGAGTGTCGTGTGCCCAAATGTAAACAATACGACCGCTGAGCATGCTGCCACCTGGCGGGAGGCAGCAGAAAGTATTCAATAGTCTCAAGAGACGTTCCTGCACCAGGGGCAGTGGGGGTCAGGGGACTAACGGAGGCTGTGCAGGTGAACCGTGAGTGTCGTGTGTCCAAATGTAAACAATACGACCGCTGAGCATGCTGCCACCTGGCGGGAGGCAGCAGAAAGTGTTCAATAGTCTCAAGAGACGTTCCTGCACCAGGGGCAGTGGGGGTCAGGGGACTAACGGAGGCAGTGCAGGTGGACCGTGAGTGTCGTGTGTCCAAATGTAAACAATACGACCGCTGAGCATGCTGCCACCTGGCGGGAGGCAGCAGAAAGTGTTCAATAGTCTCAGAGATGTTCCTGCACTGGTGCAGGAACATCTCTGTGGCAGTGGGAGTCAGGGGACTGACGGAGGCTGTGCAGGTGAACCGTGAGTGTCGTGTCGAGTGTCGAGTGTCGAGGGAGGTGGAGCCCCCTCTTTAGGAGGTTAGGTTAGGTTTGGTTCGGATAATAATCCTCCCAGCAGGGCGGGGCAGAGTGGACAACTCAGCGGCTGGCGGGCGGGCAGGTGACTGCGGGGCGGGGCGGAGCTCACTTGTTTTCGTACAATTCCGTCACTTACCTGGTTTCTGAGACACTGACTATTATTTCCTGGCCAAGTTTTAGTACTTTTTCTGATGGAGATACATTGTTATCAATGGAAACGGCGACCCTAAGATATGGTGATGAAAATTACCAAAAAATATTTTTTATCAGGTTTCCGGAAAATAAAATTAAGTACATAAAAGCATCTGAAAAAACACCAATTTTTGGCCAGGAAAAATTAGGGTGCCACTATAGCGTGCGGTCTACATCGGGGTTTGCAGTCTATGGTACCCTAATGTGCGGTCTACCAAGATCCCACCTGATCTGACCTGACCTGACTACCGCATAGCTGTAATGTGCAGTCTGACAAGACCACACCTGACCTGACCTGAGTACTGGGACCCTATACTCAACCTAGTAAAATGGGGATCAACGAAGTAATGTCTCAGTATCCTTCTAAAATTCAAGCCTAGAACATCAGTCTGACACACTTAACCCTCTACAATGCTGTAGAAAGAATTCTACAGAAGTGTCATCTTGACAGAAGAAACAAAAACAAACAAGAAGTACACACAACCCTCGTTTTCCCGGACCTCCATTTCCCGGATATCGGATTTGCCGGACAAAATCTGAGGTCCGGGGATATGTCAGAGTCCCGGACAAATGCCTGGTCCAGTCCGTAAATCGACAAAGTTGTCCGGCGGTCCGAGCATCTCCTGTCACCCCTGGTCAGTGTCCGCGCCTCCCGCCAGGTGGCAGCATGGTCAGCGGTCGTATTGTTTACATTTGGGCACAATAAACACACACGGTTCACCTGCACCGCCTCCGTCAGTCCCCTGACCCCCACTGCCCCTGCTGCAGGACGTCTCTGAGACTATTGAACAATTTCTGCTGCAGTGTTCGCACTTCCATTCCCACCGTGTAGTGCTACGCTCTTAACTCCTCACCCTGAACGGCGGAGGCGACTGGCGTCCATCCCTCCCGGCAACACGCTGTCATCCGCCTCACCTGTGCCTTCCTGAGGAAGACAGGTCAACTATAGCGCCTGTGGTAGCATCATAGGACATCACCAGGGCTCATAGTGTTCCCCAAGGAATCATCGCAGCCCTAAAAACAACAACAAAGTGACGTAAAAGTCCGCGGCGGGGTAGTTGATATTGGCGGTTGCCGGACAATAAATACTAGAGTAGGATAAACGTCCGGGGATGGGTAATGGCCTCGGACTTTTGCGGTTCCCGGACCTGTGGTCCCCCCTATCAGTCCGGAAAAACGAGGTTTGTGTGTAGTTACGTATACACGTGCAAGCAATTTTCTGGACGCATCACGCGAAGCAGAGCCTTGTCATCGATGTGGTAGTGTTATGCAAGAAAAAGAAAACGTTCTTTTGTTTGTTTGTTTTGTTTTTCTATAATACTCTATTGTACAATAGACAATATCATATAATAATAGTAAGTTGCAGCCTGAAGTGTAAGAGTGTAGAGTGTAAGTAGCGAGTAAGAAGTGTAGACCGCACGCTATAGTGAAAAATGTCCAGGTAGACCGCACGCTATAGTGCAAATGTCCCGGTAGACCGCAGGCTATAATAGCACCAAAATTAGTCAGTGTCTCAGAAAATTACCGCACAGTCCTCGTCCATTTTTACCCAGCTTGCATTACTCACATTAATACGAGAGGATCAGGTCCAAAGATGATGTAATAGCCAAAAAACATGGTGAGGAATCCATTGCCTGGTATAAGTGCAGGTACAACTGTAGGGCCAGAAATACCTAGACGACCACTTACCAAGTGGATTAATCCATTGGTACAGTGATATCGACTCTGACTGTGGTGATGTCGATGTCTAAACGGTGTGAGTTTGAGTCTCACCAAGTTCAATATACTATATACTATATAATGGGAAATAAGATTTATTCCCCGAATTGTGATTGTTACCCTGTCAGTGTGTCTGTGAAAAGATTCTTCTGACGGGATTCAAAAGGAATAATTGAGGGCCCAGGGCAGTGTATCGCTCTGTCGGTCTTACTTACTTCCTCCCTATGGATCAGTACATTAGTTCCCTGTCCCAGCCATCCATGAACAGTCATTACTCCTATTCATGAGGGCTGCAGCTCCCCCTTTGGCATCCCCTTCAGGATAACATCACAACGACAGAAGAGAGAAGATTAGAAGTGTTCAAGTGGCCGTCAAGGCAAAGGTTTCACGGGTGTTACACAACCAATACACAATCCAGTTGTTTTGAGTATCCTGAACGCTTTTTTCTCATCATAAGGAGTATTTCTAACCCCTACAACAGCCGTCGGAAATGAAAAATAACGCAAGGGGAGTCTGGGGGTTGGCGAAACCCTCCAGTGAGGTTAGGTTACTAATCAATGCCCAGGTTAGGTTAGTGAACTAGCAGTGAGGTCTGGGGTGGCACAGCCAAACTAGTTATGTCGGGAGAGTATTGGTCAATACTCTCATACTCAATACTCAATTTCAGGAACTACCTTGTGTAGGTCTCACGGCCTCTTGTAGCTTCCTTACTTTCTTATGTTCTTATGTTCAACAGGGAGTATTGGATGAAACTTATTTCACAATAGGACCGAAATTCCCTACACAATTGGGAGTATGGTTTCTGTTTACCTTATTGGATTCTAGGAAACATTCTCTCAATGAGCAATTGATCATTACTTTTGAAGATATGACATGTACTTTATAGGGAGGAGAGAGACAAGTGTTTATGTGTGCCTCACTTTTCTTCCTCTTGTGACCTGCATCGCCTCTGTTTTTCTCTCGCCGCGGACACTTTTTTAATGCAGATTTGGCTTTAGTTAGGAGGTTAAGGCGTGGGAATAGGTTAGGTTAGGTTAGTAAAGGTGGGGTTAGGTTAGTTTAATTTCTACTACCACATCACTACTACCGTAGTGTACCGTAGATAACAGTGAAGTCGCCACCTACAGTGAAGTCGCCAGGCGCCAAATATTACGAATTATAGCATCACTACTGATTTTTATGTGCCACTAGCCGCAAAGCCGCCCTCCGGGCGGACTTTTTGGTTAGCTCCTGCGGAGGGCTATTGGTACTCTCCAGATAGCCCCTTCTAACTTTCCTGAAATCATGGATGTAGAAATGTATGTATTAACGCCAACCCATTCACATCACCCCCAACCCATTCACTCACCCATTACCCATCACCCCCCACCCATTCACTCACCCATTACCCATCACCCCCCACCCATTCACTCACCCATTACCCATCACCACACACCCATTCACTCACCCATTACCCATCACCCCCCATCTATTCCCTCACCCATTACCCATCACCCCACCCATTCCCTCACCCATTACCCATCACCCTACATCAAGGTTTCCTCAATTCTCGCAACCCACTTTTTTCACAATTCTCGCTAATAGGCTGCTAAAAAAAAAAGAGGAAAAAAAGTGATCGGATCATCTCATAAGTGGGCTTAAAACCTTCCCCTGGTCAACCTGGTTCCAAAAATGTGGTATATGATGGGATTCCGCCACGGGGGGCGGAACCTATACCACACACACACACACACACACACACACACACTTTTGCTTATATTATTATAGACTGAAGATGATACACAGTAGTTTATATCATGGCTGTATAATCTACCCTGTTTCAGCGTTGTTTTATGCTTTGTATCTGCAAGTATAACTGTTGCGCATTTTGCTTCTCACGTTTTTCTTCGCGCGACGACAGATAAACAGTAGCTTTTCGGGCGACAGGACACAGACTTGCCAGATCTTTCAAACTTGAATATAATTTATTTTCACGTTGGCAGAGGAATTTTTATATATCCAAGCATCTTCCGCACCTAATATATATATATATAGACTTTTTTTACTTTACCTCTAATTTCCCTGAATTCCCCAGAGTGGCGACTTAACTGTTGGGTTAAAATACTAGCTGGCGGCTTTACTGTAGTAGGTATAGTGAGGTCGCCACTCGGTTTTACTTTTGTAATTTGTTCATTTATAGCCCTAATATGACACAGAATAAGACACAAAATGACACAGACTTTCCAGATAGCCCCTTCTAACTTTCCTGAAATCATGGATGTACAAATGTAAGTATTAACGCCACCAGACGTCTGTAAATAACAAAGAAACGTAGAACTGGCGACTTCACTGTTATCTACGGTAGTGGTTAGCACGCTCGGCTCACAACCGAGAAGTCCCGGGTTCGATCCCCGGGCGGAGCGATGTTAGATGGGTGGTCTTTCTTAAAACCCGAGCCCCTGTCCACCCAGCAGTGAATGGATACCGGGTGTTAGCCGGGGGTTTGTGACCCCCCTCCCGGGGTGGTGGCTTCGGTCAACACTAAGCTGCAGCGATAGATCACTACGGCTCTGAGGAATTATCCTCTAAACAAATAAACAAAAAACAAGAAAAGAAAAAAAAAAAATCTCCTATACACTCCTTCCTATTAAAAACATCTTATATCTCCGAAAGTAGTGATTTGCGACGGAAGCTCACAGAGAGAATGTTTCTTAGAATCCAATAAGGTAAACAGAAACCACACTCCCAATTGTGTAGGGAATTTCTGTCCTATTGTAAAAATTTACCTGCATATTTACCTATCGCCTTATCAAACACACAATGACAGCTTTTCTCTGTCAACCATTCATGTTGTGTATCACTGCTGCACATCCTGTCAAGGCGTGTTTTCTGTTGTCACGGGACTATACTTATAGACTTTCATGAACAGACAGGCAACATTTGTGATCTACCGTAGCGGACACTTCAACCTTTCCGTCACCATAACTTTATAGCCACACAACACCCTTCTGTTCTTGACTGTTATAGCGGGTTATTATGATGTGACGATGTTCCTGTAATACTCACACTATAGTTATGGAAGTCATGACACACCCGGCTACCTGGCGTTGCTTGTGGGCATGGTGGTGGTGGTAGTGCCTCCCCAGCATCAGCTGTCTGTCACTCTTGTTTTGGGTAGACACAAAAAATGGTAATGTTTGTTTTAAGAGTGACTCAGCCATTATTTTAATATTCCTATACAATAATTAATGTTTTAGGAGTAACCCAACTTTTCTTATTATTTTTCCATATAATGATTAATTTTTACCGTCATAATATATATAGTCGCTACTGCACTAATATCGCCAGGCGCCATATATTACGAATTTTACCATCACTATAGTCACTACAGATTTGTATATATCACTACCTGCTGGTAGGTAGAGACTTGAGTACCTCTAAGAGGTATACTATCTTATACAGAGACCCTACCGTAGTAGAGACTAGAGACAGGTAGGCATGAGAGTCAGTTTTATAAATCTCTGGACGGAGAAAAAATCCAGCAACACAATATTGCAAGACCTGTCACTGTCATGTCAAACATTTACTACACTACAATAATCCACTACCTACTGGGGATTTCCGTGTTTAGCAGGCATTTTAATGGTGGAGTGTAGCCCTATTATCATGCAAGTTTTGCCTTGTTGGGCCCCAGACATAAGGCGTTTTCTGCGGGGATCCTGATTGCAACCGAAAATTTTTCGGTTGCTCAAATTTCGATCCCTGTTCACCCATCCAGGGAAGATGATTGGCCCGACCCGCAAACATTTGTTGTAGTTGCTGTGACCGTTTGCAACCGAAAATTTTCCGGTTGCAACCAAAAATCCCCCACAGAAAACGCCTATAACTACTAGCGTATTTTCGCGACCGCTCTGGCCCGGTCTGGACTGGGCTAGTCCCGGGCGGTCACTGTTTTTGCGAGGCAGTCTAGAACGGTTCAGCCCAGTCCAGTCCGATCCGACCCATATAGCAGGACCACCTTGGACCAGTGTGGGGAGAACTGGCGCATGCGCACTACAGTCAGCGGGGAAGGCGACCAGGAACTTCTCGTGCTGCTGATAAGACATGAAACACCATGATGGCCGACCATAAGACTAAAGTATCACAGGCGTGGTAGTTGTAAAGTCTTCAGCACAGGTTAAAAGGCGGACGACAAAAAGGATATTGACAAGATGGACGCCTGCCGCCTCCACAGTTCAGTTCAGTACCGCTCACTCGATCCCCCAGCCAATAGGAACGACGAATGGGACGGGGCCAGTCTCGATGTATTTTCGCGACCATCAGTCCACCCTGACCCGGTCCGGACTGGACTGAACCAGGGCGGTGAACGTCACGAAAATGCGCTATACGTCACGGTTTGTTTACATCGGTGCATTGTGAGGATAAGTCGGGGTCGCCGCGGGTGATTCTACAAAGGGAAAACTACGGCGATGGAAGAATTTCGAGTTATTTTGCGCGAAATTGATATTTCATGTGCTATATTACTGTGCTCTGTTCTCGCTGAGAACACTATAGAGAAGACCTGAGGTAATGGCTGATGTGCAGAGGCTTCTAAACCAAGAAAACAGAGTCATAACAGAGCCTCGTCAAAAGGTAAGCAACTGGTAGGTACGTAATGTGTCCCTACCACTTGCTTACTTCTTAATGAGACTGCTGTGACTGTTTTCCTGGTTTAGAAGCCTTTGCACATCAACCATCACCTCAGGTCTTCTCTATGTTGTCAGCGAGCACGGAAATATAGCACCTGGAATATCAATTTCGCCCAAAACAACTCGAAATTTTTTCATCGTCGTAGTCTTCTCTTTGTAGGTTGTACATATTCATGGTTATGATAGTATCAAAATACCTTATTAATTGAGTTCCTTTTGTTGTCTTTCCTCATAATAAGTAGTGGTACATCATGGTTTAAGTGTTACTTGACGAGCCATGGCAATGAATACTCTTGAGTCTATACCAACATCACCAACCTTTGCTTTGATTTATCTTATTACTCCATCCATAAACAAGTTGCATAACCACGGTGACATTACCCATCCTTGCCTCATGGTACCTGGTACTGTCGTCTACCGATATTTTTATCCCTACACAAATCGGGAAAACTCGCCGACGGTAATGCTTAGGTTAGATTTTGCTTTGATTTATCTTGCTACTCCATCCATAAACAAGTTGCATAACCACGGTGACATTACCCATCCTTGCCTCATGGTACCTGGTACTCTCGTCTACCGAAATGCTCGTCCCTACACAAATCGGGAAAACTCGCCGACGGTAATGGTTAGGTTAGGTTGCCGTTAGGTTAGGTAAAGGTCAGTTAGGTTAGGTATTCATAATTACAGGTAAAAGCTTATTAGTTATACATACATACTCCACTCCATACACACTCTTTAACCCTTCAATACATCCCACATTCCCTCCCAGTCTACTCTGTCATATGCTTTGGTATTAGTCCAGATGAACACCGAACTTACTTTGATGGACGAAACTATTTTTTTCTGGTGTGTTTTTATGTGTTTTGAATGTATCTGCTAACCGTTTCTGTCGCAATGTTTTTTTTTTTTTTTTTTTAAGGTAAGGGTTAGTTTTTTTTTGTTTTTTTTTGCAGTTAGGTAAAGGTTAGGTTAGGTATAGGTTAGGTATGGGTTAGGTTAGGTATAGGTAAAGGTTAGGTTAGGTTTAGGTTCAATTTTGTTTTTCATTTTTACAAAAAAAAAAAAAAAAAAAAAAAAATGCGACAGAAATGGTTAGCAGATTCATTCAAAACACATAAAAACACACCAGAAAAAAATAATTTCGTCCACCAAAGTGAGTTCGGTGTTCATCTGGATGTTTATCTATGCTTTCTCTAAATCCATGAATGTAGCATACGTCTTTTTGTATTTTGCTAGCATTGTCTTAAGTATCATTCGCATAGCTAAGATCTGATCTACACAACCTTTCTCAGTTCTAAATCTGCCTTGCTCCTCACTAACCTTGCCATTTGTGATTTTTTGTACTCTTCCAATTATGATTTTACCATACAGTTTGCCTCATCACTGTGGAGTACATGATGACTCAATGAAGCTAAATATAAGCCAACCTGGTAACAACATTACCAATCTAGCTAATCACAACCCTGGAATTATACCACATTTACCACAGCTTAGGTAACCTTAGGTTACCTAACGGTAACCTAACCTAACCATTACCGTCGGCGAGTTTTCCCGATCTGTGTAGGGACGAGCATTTCGGTAGACGAGAGTACCAGGTACCATGAGGCAAGGATGGGTAATGTCACCGTGGTTATGCAACTTGTTTATGGATGGAGTAATAAGATAAATCAAAGCAAAATCTAACCTAGCCATTACCGTCGGCAAGTTTTCCTGATTTGTGTAGGAATAAAAATATCGGTAGACGACAATCCCAGGTACCATGAGGCAAGGATGGTAATGTCACCGTGGTTATGCAACTTGTTTATGGATGGAGTAATAAGATAAATCAAAGCAAAGGTTGGTGATGTTGGTATAGACTCAAGAGTATTCATTGGCTCGTCAAGTACGTAACACTTAAACCATGCTGTACCACTGCTTATTATAAGGAAAGACAACAAAAGGAACTCAATTAATAAGGTATTTTAATACTATCATAACCATGAATATGTCCAACTTACAAAGAGAAGACTACGACGATGAAAACATTTCGAGTTGTTTTGGGCGAAATTGATATTCCAGGTGCTATATTTCCGTGCTCGCTGACAACATAGAGAACCTGAGGTGATGGTTGATGTGCAAAGGCTTCTAAACCAGGAAAACAGTCACAGCAGTCTCTTTAAGAAGTAAGCAAGTGGTAGGGACACATTACGTACCTACCAGTTGCTTACCTTTTGACGAGGCTCTGTTATGACTTTGTTTTCTTGGTTTAGAAGCCTCTGCACATCAGCCATTACCTCAGGTCTTCTCTATAGTGTTCTCAGCGAGAACAGAGCACAGTAATATAGCACCTGGAATATCAATTTCGCGCAAAATAGCTCGAAATTCTTCCATCACCGTAGTTTTCCCTTCGTAGGTCCACCCGCGGCGACCCCGACTTATCCCCACAATGCACCGATGTAAACAAACCGTGACGTAGTTATGGGTAGGGTCCAATGTGGTCTCAATGATTCGTGTTACTACTGACTGGCGCTTCTATTTCGTTGAAAATAACATAATGGCAAAATGTTTTGATAAATTTGATCGCTACACAAATTATTGCCTGATTTTGCTAGAATATTGTTACGCTGTGGGTGTCTGTGTGTGTTTGTTGGGGCGAGAGCGAGTGTGTATGAGTCAGTGTCCGTTTGTCTGTTGTATGAGCGGTAGGGTGGAGGGAAAATTTCCAATTTCTTTTTTTTTTAATTTCAATTAGCTAGATATGTCAAAAGGTGCCAATACATCAATAGAACACTGTGTAAAATTTTTATGATTTTTGAACAATTTTTTGATCCCCCTTCACAACTTTTTATTTGACAATACTACGCGACATTAGAACGATATAGGTAGATTAGCGTCTAGGTAAGGTAGTCATCTTAAAACTCATTTAATGCAATCAAATACTTTGATTATTACAGTATCTCTTGATTTCAAAGTCACAAACAGTTACAAGGTGAAGTGAGAGAAGTCACGTTTCGACTCGAACGTCGGCATTAGCTGTCAAGAAGCGACGCGTGCACGGATGAAGCCATCTCGCGATTTCTGTCCACACACAGCTTTTGCCGCCTCGGTCACCAGCTTCACGTGTCTTTCCACAGCCTGTGTGTGGCAGGGGAATTTTGGGAAGAGGACAGTTGGAGTCACCTCCGTCGTGATGAGTTCCCTGAGCTCAGCATCTGTCATTGCCTTGATTACGGGAGGCTCCGAGATAGGGCAGACTGCCCAGTCGATCATGTCGAAGTATTCCACGGCGTCGAAGTTGAGTTTTGCGGGAGCCTTGTACCTCCGTATTTGTCCACTGGGGTCTGCAGCTCTGGCCTTCATCACTCGTCGCAGGCCTAGCTCTCGTATGTGTGGTCGATGGTCCGTCATCATGGCCAGGAGCAGATTCTCCGGGTGAGCGAGGTACGCGTTGCGGTGAATGACGGGGTCAACGATCTTCTTGTACTTAGGGCTGAGGTATCGTGACTTGACGAGTATCTGGTGAACGTGCCTAGCTCCATCTTTGCATGACGACTGGACTTCTATGGCGAACCACATCGGAGCATATACGCGAATGATGAACGTAACCAGCGTTTTCAGTTTTTCGGATGGTTTCTTGTCGCTGACATATAATCGGAGGATTCTATTGGCTGTTGTTAGCCATCGTGAGTGATTCAGGCAACCAGGGTTTCGCATTGCCAGATCGACGCTACATTCACCTTTGCTGATGCTATTGCACATTTCCAGTAGATACCGCTGATCTGTGCTCAACTCCTTCGGGTCCACATTGGACAGTTGTTCGGTCAGCTGCACTGGTTCACATGAGGAGACAGGCTGTTCGCTACACGTCACTAGCCGCTTTCCGATAGATCCAGAGAATCCGCGCGGGCCTGTAGTCGCGCCGTCGAGTGCCTCGAATAGATGGCGCAGAGGCAGCTCATTGGCATGGAGCAGACACACCAGCCACTGCAGAGGATGCTCGAAGGTTTCTTCCAGTCGCCGGATAACGCCCGCCTTGTGTCCCGTGTTAACATTTGTGCCGTCACACCCTACAACTTTTATGTTCTCTGTCTTCGCATTCCGCTCTTTCAAACTAGCGACTAATGACTCAGTTATGTCTTTGCTGGAGCCTGATGGCGGAGTCGTGTGGCTGAAGTACGAAGAACCCGGCTCTGCGATGATGCTTTAGTGTTCTTCCGTGAGGGTTTTTCTGTGGTACTTGTTGTCGACGCCGAGAATTTGTGTCAAAGTTTTATCCTTGCGGCCATCAAATAATTCTCCCTCTATGCCAGTGTGGTCATCATTCTGCTGGAGTTTCTCACGAGTTTTGCTGCGTTCTCGGCGGATCTTGCTTCGATCGATTACTTTAGATCGAGCGATCGGCGATACGAGACCAAGATCATGCAGAACTGATGTTGCTAATACAGCAGCCGACCTATCCGAGACTCCGGTCCGGTCGCAAGCTTTAGCGAGTGAAGGTAGAGAGATTGTCATTTTTTGACATTGGCGATCCGGCTTTGGTCTTGACTGATTCTGGAATTATATAATCGACAGTGGCACTGTCTGTATCGTCTTCGGCACTATCTGTGTCGTCTTCGGCACTTTCGGCAGAATCGGCTTGACTTTTGCTCTCATCGGTCTTCTGCTTCTTCATTTGATTGAGATTGGCTTCCTCTCTTTCAGCTTTCCTCTTCAATTTTGACGTCTCCTATCCCGCCGATTATCATCGTCTCTGGTCTTGAAGGAACTCTCGTTCGTTTGCCGAAACTTTGTGTTCTTTCGCGCATTTACAGTTGGACATTCTTGGTCATTCTTGGTCATTCTTTGTCGGAGCACTTGCATTTGCTGAGATCAAACAGAATGTTAGCTTTGCCGCGAAAGTCCGATAGTCTCCGTTGGTAGGTGGGTTGATCCTTTTTCCCTTTGTAGACCTTTAGGATTGTGTTGTATTTGTTGTGGAACGATCTGAGTTTTTCAATCGCTTGTGCGTGCGTTACTATTGGAAGTGAGGCATTTTCCCAGATCTCTTCGACTTCATAGCACAGTTTGTGAGATATGTCCAAAAATGAAGGGTATTTTCCATTGTCCGTCTTCAGGTCTTGTCGATATTGAATATATTTCTTCATGAGATCGGTGTAGGTCGGCAGAGTATTGGTCGGTAGGTTTCGTGGAGCGCCAAATATATCGCACGAAACTTTGTCTCTTGTAACTGCCATCTCTCTGAAAAAGAGACATTTAATTGTGAAAAACGTGACACTTCTAATGTAAACATGGGCCATACATGACATACATGCCCATTGTCTACTACGTCCTTTTCGTACTAATTTAGAAAGATGTGAAAAACTATGTGTTGGTCAGCACAATTTCAAAATGTATGTAACATATGGCTACAAAAGCACAAAAAGGGTTAAAATGCCAATTATTTCAATTAGGTGAAGGGCGGTCAAGGAGTTGTCAGAAACTAATATAATTTTGCAGGATTGTTACCATGGACATTTGGCACATTTTCAATATTCTAGCTCATAAAAAATTTAAAATTTATTTTTTCACTCCACCCTAATGAGCACGCGCACGCGGTGAGGGGTGCCTCCTTCTTTCGGCACACAAAGAGAGTGTGACGTCATTCGCGCCGATCACTCTGATTGGGTCCGGCACGGTGTCCACACCATGGTGATTGGCTGGCTAGCTGGCGGCGGGAGACAAGGAGAGACAGGGCAGCCGCGGGCGTCAGTGGGGCGAGGAATACCATAGAGACAGGACCTTCGGCGGGGCTCCTGTGCGCGCGGGCGTGCTGTGGGCGTGGGTTCGTGTGTTTATGTTGCCTCTCACGTGAAGCCTCGTGTACGTGTGTGTTAGAGAAGCATTCTTAGACCGTATGACTATGTGAGTACTTTGTTCTCTCTCTCCACCTTCAGGAGTTGAGTCCTGTGTATTGTGTGACCTCCGCTATTAAATGTAGAGTGTATTTCAGTGAGTGTCAGTGTCTTCTTTCCGCCATGTGATTGATTACGTGTTATCCACCATTACTCGCCTTGAGATAATTCTACCGAGCCCTTCGTCAGGAAGGAGTAAGTGGTTACGTGGGGCGCCCTTGGGGGTGAGATAAGAAAGGCGAGTGAGGGCCCTGCGCAACACTGGTGTCATTAGAAGTGGGATAAATTGTAGAATAATCTGTGGCCGGTAGTTGTGTTAACATGCGGTCAAATATGGCGGATAGAGAGAGAGACAAAGGGGAAGGCGAGGTGAAGCCTTGTGACGTCACTGAGGAAGAATGTGCACGTGGCGCGCTTCTAATGATGAGAGAAATGATGAGTGAAAATGAGAGAATGAGGAAAGAAATGAGAAAGGAAATGGTTAACCAAAGTGAAAATGTAAGGGAAATGAGACACACACTGAGGGGAGGTTTAACGATAATCGAGGTACAGGTTGACGCGAGGCAGGACTACCTGACGCAGGGTGGGGCGTGCGTCGATCTGGGGAAGAAGCTGTTAAGGGTAGGCAAGGAAGAGCTGCCCTTGTCCCTAGGTGACGCCCCTGCAGAGGGAGTGAGCGTGGAAATTAAGGCGGCGCCATCAGGAGGGAGCAGTGAAGCAGCGCTGCTTGGTTACATCGCCGCGATGGAGGACTCTTGCCTCCTGGGCCTGGACTACCTGACGCAGGGTGGGGCGTGCGTAGACCTGGGGAGGAGGACGGTAAGGGTATGCAGTGAAGAGGTGCCCTTACTCCCAGGTGACGCCCCGGCGGCGGCGACGTCGGGCTGCGCGTATCGGCCGCTCCGTCAGGAGGAATCTGAGCGGCGCGTCACTCTTCGCCTCCCTGCCCCGCCTTCGTCAGGAGGAAGTGGAAAGGCGGCGTGGAGGGCTTGCCGGGCCCGTTTCGCGGCGCTGGCAAGCGGTGGAAAAGGCAGGATGGGCCGCGCTGGGAGACTGCTGCCCCGGCAGGTGCGGATTAAGCGCCCACGGAAGAAGGAGGGCGGCCTGCCGCCCCGGCCGAAGACCCGCCGGTATGGTGAACGTGGGAAGCCGCGCAACAAGCAGTGGAGGCCTCGGAGGGCTAGGATGAAGAGGACGTCCCCATACCTGCCTCTGCTACGCCGTCAGGAGGATGGCAAGCGCAGTGTGTGGCCCCCGCCGAAGCTGCGGCAGGTGGACGACGGTGGATGGATGCATTGTGCCCTCTTCCAGGCAGAACCAGCCACAGCGTGTTGCTGTTGAGTCCTGTCTCCGTCACCGGCGCTTTGCAGTGGAGGGCATGGTCGGTCGGGAAGTCGTGGTAACCCTTTGCCGCGCAGACGAGCAGCTGGAGCAGAGGGAAAAAAAACCGCGGGGCCAATGGAGAGTGACTCTTGGCCGCGGTTACCTCTGAGGCGACCCCAGGGTAGAGAGCACGTCCCCTGGGGCTTGTGTGGCGCCCTTTGCCGCGGAGACGAGCAGCTGGAGCAGAGGGGAGATCCGCGGGGCCAATGGAGAGTGACTCTTGGCCGCGGTTCCCTCTGAGGCGACCCCAGGGTAGAGAGCACGTCCCCTGGGGCTTGTGGCGCCTGATAGAGGGAGCAGGGGCGTCACCTGTTTGTGTGTCTCGCGCGCGCGAAGAGGGAGGGCGACCTCCTAACACTGTGTGGCGGCTGGTGAAGGCGACGGTTGGACTTAATTGTAGCTGTAAGGCTTTGGGTAGTAATGTTTGGTTTTGTGCGTGTGTTTAATGATGAGGCGAGCTGCCATTTATTTGAGGATTTTTGTTTGTGTTAATTTTGTATGTATCAACTATGGTTTCCATATTTTGTTTTTCTTTTATGTACTCTTAGGATTTAAGATACAGGATTTAGGATAGTGAAACATCGAGACGCTGTTCTTGAGGGAGGAGGATAATGTTACGCTGTGGGTGCCTGTGTGTGTTTGCTGGGGCGAGAGCGAGTGTGTATGAGTCAGTGTCCGTTTGTCTGTTGTATGAGCGGGCGGCACGCGGTGAGGGGTGCCTCCTTCTTTCGGCACACAAAGAGAGTGTGACGTCATTCGCGCCGATCACTCTGATTGAGTCCGGCACGGTGTCCACACCATGGTGATTGGCTGGCTAGCTGGCGGCGGGAGACAAGGGGAGACAGGGCAGCCGCGGGCGTCAGTGGGGCGAGGAATACCATAGAGACAGGACCTTTGGCGGAGCTCCTGTGCACGCGGGCGTACTGTAGGGATACTTCAAGGGATGCTTCAAGGCGGGTGCATGGGTTAATATTACCTCCATGTATGCAAAGAGAAGGTAATATTAACCCATGCACCCGCCTTGAAGCATTCCTTTACAGTATTTAGTAGAATGTTGTAGGACACCTGTGATCGAATGCTTCTATTTTGCCAACAGTCCTCATTATAACGCCATGAATAATGTAAAACTCGTATATTTCCATTTTGCATAAGCCTATGTTGACCATGACAACACTTAATTGTAGCTGGTTTGGTAGGGAATAATAGAAAATAAGTCGAGCCCGACACCCCGAGACCCGACATTCTAGCTCCGCGTGTAGTTCCCAGACGGCCACCAGATGACAGATCGAGCTCACTAAGGTAGTCTATTGACGGTATAGCTACACTCGTTTCCCAAGATGTTCTTTCCAGCAGATTGCGAATATTGCAATTTTTTGTGAAATTACTTTGACTTGGGGTCATCATGGTGTTTAAAGTAATCGTCCAGACCCGTTTTTGCTTTGCATAATTATGTTGAATGATCATTCAAAATACCTAATCCACAAAAAATTATTCATTTCCACGCCTTATTTCCCTAAAAACATGACTTTTTTAAAAAGCGCGGGAAAAACAACAGCCCCATTCCAGCCGTGACGAAAAACATTATGGTGACGTCACAGGAGTAAGCCTCCCAGCCCTGCCTGATACAAATACACGGAAACTCAGAAAAAAATATAGTACTTAAAGAATTTTGGGTGTTTCTGATATATTTTTTTTGCGATATGGCATATACTTGCATCTTTCATGGGTACAGCAAGAAAGCTGTGCCTTTCCAGAGAGCTTAATTAGCACCCATTTCCGACCTATTTGGCCAGGTTATATGGGTGCAGTGCCCGTGAGTGGCGGGTGTGAGGCGCGCGGCTAGACAATGTGCTTCACACTGCGAGACTCACCCGCCTCTCACCGGCGCTGCACACACTTAACCTGGCCAAATAGGTCGGAAATGGGTGCTAAGCTCTCTGGAAAGGTACAGCTTTTTTGCTGTACCCATGAAGGATGCAAGTATATATATGCCATTTCGCAAAAAAAATCTATCAGAAACACCCAAAACTCTTCAATTACTATAATTTTTTCTGAGTCCGTGTATTTGTATCAGGCAGGGCTGGAAGGCTTACTCCTGTGACGTCACCGATCCGTGGTCCGTCGTCTGCTGGTCATCAGTTGTGTTTTGAGAGCTCGGGGAATTTTCAGATTTTGAATGCGGATCATTTAAAAACGGGTGACTGGATGCAAAAAGTGACAACATATTGTTAATATACTCGATCATGGCTATATTTTGACTGCATTAAATCAGGAATGATGAAATGGTCTGGACGATTACTTTAAAGTAATCGTCCAGACCATTTCATCATTCTTGATTTTATGTAGTTAGAGTATAGCCATTATCGAGTGTATCAACAATATGTTGTCACTTTTTGTATCCAGTCAACCGTTTTTTAATAATCCGCAATCAAAATCTGTAAATTCCCCGAGCTTCGAAAACGCTGCTGGCAACTGGCAGACGATGCGCCACGGCTCGGTGACGTAAGAGGAGGAAGAGGCTCCTCTCCCCGCGTTGATCAGAAGCACGTAAACACAAGAGATAAATATAGTACTTGAAGATTTTTGGGTGTTTCTGATAGATTTTTTTTGCGATATGCCACATGCATGCATCCTTTATGGGTGCAGCAAGACAGCTGTGCCTTTCGAGAAAAGTTTGCACACGTTTCCGACTGATACGACAACGTTAAATGTGTTGAAAAGATTAGTGCGGCGGACTAGGGCAGATTGGAACGGGAAGTTGAAATTGGCAAGGATTTGTAGTGATACACTCACCACACATACACCCCCCCCCACACGCACACACACACACACACACACACACACACACTCACCACACACACTCACACACACACCGGATGCTGTTGTGTTGCTGTGTGTCACCACTATCACTATCACCAATTGTTGTGTGTAAGGGGGTTGTTGTGTGTAAGGGGGTTGTTGTGTGTAAGGGGGTTGTTGTGTGTAAGGGGTTGTTGTGTGTAAGGGGTTGTTGTGTGTAAGGGGTTGTTGTGTGTAAGGGGGTTGTTGTGTGTAAGGGGTTGTTGTGTGTAAGGGGGTTGTTGTGTGTAAGGGGTTGTTGTTGCCGCTAACATCTGTTCGTCCGCCTCGTATTTTGGTTCAAACATATAGGGTTGGGTTCCCATCACAATCTGAGGTTCGTTTTCCTCATAGTATACGCGAGCAGCGTCATTTGTTTCGGTCTCAGATTGAGCATCGTACTCTAGATCTGTCACAGCGACAGATTCACTATCTGACACCGAAGTACAATCGCTCATCATAACATTTGCCGACAGGTGTCAGACAGATGTTTGCATTGGAGCATAGACATTCAACACCAAGATACCTCACTCGCGGTCCCTCCAATGCAACTTCTGTTATCCGCTGACGGTGGCGCCGCCGTGCGGCAGGTGTTAAACTAGTCTGCTGGCCCCATTCACTTGCTGCATATGACCAAAGAATATTCACTTCAACTCTTCGCCATTTAAAACTTTGCGAGTCAACATTTACCATGAAACACATCAATAGAAGCGCAATTTTATTAGCTTTCCATTGCTATATTTCGTTTTCTGTTAAATAAATTACAACCATGCATACATTACCGTTAACTAAATAAATAACATCACCAATCGGGTAATTTTCCCGATTGATGATGTTATTTATTCACTGATATATTTCGTTTTCTGATAAATGAATTAGCACCATGCATAAATTAGCGTTAACTAAATAAATAACATCATCAATCGGAAAAATTACCCGATTGATGATTTTATTTACTTAGTTATCGCTAATTTATGCATGGTTTTAATTCATTTATCAGAAAACGAAATATAGCAATGGAAAGCTAATAAAATTGCGCTTCTATTGATATGTTTCATGGTAAATGTTGACTCGCAAAGTTTTAAAGGGCGAAGAGTTGAAGAGAATGTTCATGCATATTTCTTCAGTCTCGTAATGGCATTTCTTTAGTGTGTTTTACGGTTTTTTATTTGATAATACTATAGAACAAACATTTCCGAAGATAACAGTATATCTTTTATACTGATAAACCATAGTCTATATGATTTTCATTGATAGTCATATGCAGCAAGTGAATGGGCTAGCAGACTGGTTAACTCCTGCCGCACGGCGGAGGTCGATTTCACGCGCACCACAGGACACCCCGGAGTGAGGTATCTTGGTGTTGAATGTCTTTGATTGGAGCGTTCCTCCTCTGACGTCATCAATAACATTCGTAGCCCTTTTCACCCACAGCTGATTATGTTCCCAAACTAAAACAGTGGATGATTAACTACTACAGTAGCAGCACATTCAATACATGTGAACACCAACCACTAAAGATGATGAACGGTTCACCCATGAGATTAATGATCAATCCAGACGCAGAGCCCACCGCATGCCACAAAGCAATCCCAGTCCCCATTCACTGGCGTGAGAAAGTCAAAGCTGGCCTAGACCAAGACTTAAGGCTTCACGTCATCGAACTAGTCCCCATTGGCGAACCTGTTACTTGGTGCCACCGCATGATTGTATGTGCAAAGAAAAATGGTGAACCACGACGCACAGTGGATTTTCAGGCTCTTGCAAAAAGGGAAACTCATCACACCCAAAGCCCATTCCATCAAGCCCGTTCAGTGCCAGAGCAAAAGAGGAAATCAGTTCTTGATGCCTGAAATGGGTATCATAGTGTCCCTCTACATGCGGATGACCGACACTACATTACATTTATCACACCTTGGGGACGGTATCGCTACTGTGTTGCACCACAAGGATACATTGCATCGGGCGATGGCTATACCAGACGCTATAACCAAATAATCGCAGACTCCATGTTATCATACACTACATACACTATAAGTGCACAGATGATACTCTAATCTGGTCAGACACCATCGAAAGCAGTTTCTTCCAAGTTGCAGAATGGCTCAACATGTGCGGTCACCATGGCGTCACACTTAACCCAGAGAAATTCGTGTTTGCACAAGACACTGTTGAGTTTAAAGGGTTCGAAATTACACACGACACAATTCAACCCTGCGGTGCATACCTACGAGCCATACGAGAGTTCCCCACGCCCCGCAACATCACTGACGTACGTGCCTGGTTTGGTGTGGTGAATCAGGTCAGCTATGCATTTAGTATGGCAGATAAAATGTTGCCGTTTCCCGAACTACTCAAACCCTCAACACCCTTCCGATGGGATGAAGACCTGGATGCGCTGTTTGAGGAGTCGAAAGCCGCCATTGTGAGTGACATCAAGGAGGGTGTGAGGATTTTTGACAAGAACAAACCGACTTGTCTGGCAACAGACTGGTCCAAAGCAGGAATCGGATTTTGGCTCTTCCAGAAACACTGCCACTGCACAGGGCAAGAGCCTTTCTGCTGCAAAAGTGGTTGGAGAACCACCCTCATTGGCAGCCGCTTCACCCACCCCGCAGAATCCAGATATGCACCAATAGAGGGGGAAGCCCTGGCTGTAGCAGATGCCCTGGAAAAAGCCCGATTTTTTGTACTGGGCTGCGAGAGGCTCACCATTGCAGTTGACCACAAACCCTTGCTAAAAGTCTTTGGTGATCGATCTCTAGAGGACATTCCCAACGCACGCCTCCGTAACCTTAAAGAAAAGACATTGAGGTACAGGTTCCAGATGGTCCACATCCCTGGGGTAAAATACATATTAGCAGATTCAATGTCAAGACACCCCAGTGGTTCTCAGGTGCCGGAAAAATTGCAACTCCGCGACGACATTGCATCCATCAAAATCACCTCACCATTGATTGAACCTTTATTCCTAGCCGGTATACGGGCAGTGGGCACCAGTTATAATAGTGAAATTGATGATGGCCTCCACCAGACAGCAGCCCTTGCCTTACAATGTGTGGCTATCACATGGGAGAAAGTCCGCGAAGCAACTGCACGTGATGAAAACATAAACGCGATTTTACAACTGATTGAGCAAGGCTTTCCCTCCTTCCGCCATGAGCTACCGGTAAACCTGCACGAATACCACCAGTTTCGTGATGACCTGTACACAGTGGAAGGTGTTGTTATCAACAAGGACCGAATCGTCATACCCCCTTGCCTGCGCAACACAGTACTCCAGACTCTACACTCGGCCCATCAAGGAGTCACATCAATGATGTCAAGGGCAGAATCATCCGTCTTTTGGCCGGGTAACACCCCTGCCATCAAAGATGTCCGTGCGAAATGCAACCATTGCAGCAGAATGTCACCCTCTCAGCCAATTGCACCCCCGATACCAACCACTGCCCCTCTATATCCCTTCCAGTGCATATGCGCCGACTACTTCCAATACCAAGGACGCAGCTACTTAATCACCGTGGACCGCTATTCCAACTGGCCCATAATTGAAGCTACAAGTGGCCACAAGGGGTTAATCAACTGCCTGCGACATACCTTTGTGACCTTTGGAATTCCAGATGAGTTGGCAAACGATGGAGGACCTGAGTTCACTGCAGCATCTACGAAGGCATTCCTCCAAAATTGGGGTGGCCACCATCGCCTCAGTTCCGTTGCCTTTCCCCACTCTAATTGTAGGGCAGAAGTAGGCGTACAAACTGTCAAGCGTCTTATCACTAGCAATACGGGACCACGTGGTGAACTGAACACGGATGCCTTGCAGCGTGCCATCCTGCAATACCGCAACACCCCGGACCCTGAGACAAAAATATCGCTCGCTATGTGCATCTTTAGTCGGCCAATAAAGGACTTCATCCCCATATTGCCTGGGCGATGCAGACTTCACCCCACTTGACGAGAGACATTGGAACTAAGGGAAGAGGCACTCAGAAATCGACACATGAAAATGGCTGAGAGATGGACCGAGCACACAAAACGCCTACCCCCTCTCAAAGTTGGTAACCATGTACGCTTACAGAATCAGACAGGCCCACGCCCAAACCGATGGGACAAGACAGGAGTTGTGGTCGAAGTAAGACAGTTCGACCAATACGTTGTTCGTGTTGATGATTCGGGACGTGTTACACTCAGAAACAGAAAGTTCCTTCGCCTATATGAACCAGTGGTCCCATCAAGACAGCGACTAAGGAACATTGAAGAGGACCTACGTCTTGTGACACCCCGCCCCGGGTCATCACCGTCAACTATCACTGGTCCACCCAGCACTCCGACGAACACGATCAATCAGACTCCACAACCCCCACCAGCAGCAGGGGTGACTCCGTCTCCGCATGGTCGCCCTCCAACAACAGTTGTGCCCCTTGGCAACACGCAGCCTACAAAACAGCAGCAAGACATGCCGCTAACCCCCAGCGATGCCAGTGAAGAAGCACCCGGGCCGGTAGATGTAGATGACCATACTCGGCAGCAATCGTCGACCCCAGCCAAAGCCTTCTCTATGTAAAAGCCTGAGTCTGGGAGAGCGGGATGGACGTGACGTCACGAGCTGAGTCTGGCTCCAAAAATCAGTTGGCGCTGAACAACCTTTGAGGCTGGATGTGCGGCTCTAGTGCTGCCACCTTTCAACCGTTATTTCTTCTTCAGAACTGGATTACATGCAAGGTAAGAGTTTTATATATTTGTTAATCTTATGTAGGATGTAGGTATAGTATTACTAAAACACTTGATGTTTCATAATCAAATTTTGTACATGCAAGAATTACGGGATGCTTTTCAAATGGTTACGAGATTTCCAATATGAGAGGGATGCAATGTAGCCTTAATACACTTCTCAGTGATATAAATATAAACACACTAGTAAAGCTTGTCGTAAACCATGGCAATACAAACTTTATTTACCTTGCCTTTGAAAATGTAAGTCGCTACGTGCTGGAACGGCTGGGCGTTTTTAAATGATCGGTGTAACGGTTGTCTTATCGATGTATCTGAAAAGTACAACGTTCGAGTATAATTCTACATCATTTATGACGCAAGTGTGAGGAGCTATTATAGCCTGGGAATTCTGAAGTATAAAGACGTTATCCTTTTTTATGCATAACACTTTTAGCGCTACCGTAGATAACAGTAGCTATAGTCGCCAGCCGCCAAATACTACGAATTATAGCATCACTACTGATTTTTAAGTGCCACTGAAGATGATACACAGTAGTGTATATCATGACTGTATAATCTACCCTGTTTTAGCGTTGTTTTATGCTTTGTATCTGCAAGTATATACGGTTTCAAATTTCACTACTCGTTTTTTTCTTCGGGCGACGACGACGCGAGGACATTGTAAATAAACACTAGATGGCGACCTTATTGTAGCCCGTTAACAACGTCGCCATTCTGATTTATTTTTGTAATTTGTTCATTTATAGCCATAAAACTCCGTAGAATAGGGGTAACACGCTCGGTTCACAACCGAGAAGTCCCGGGTTCGATCCCCGGGCGGAGCGGAAACAGTTGGGCTGTTTCCTTAAAACCCGAGCCCCTGTCCACCCAGCAGTGAATGGGTACCGGGTGTTAGCCGGGGCTTTGTAACCCACCTCCCGGGGTGCTGGCTTCCCCCAACATTATAAGCACTAGCAGACAGCTCTCTAGGGGTAGTCTGAGAGAGAGCTGTCTGGTTACAGTGGAGATTCATCTCAGCTGCGTCGATAACTGACGAAATTATTCAAACATCAAACATCAATATGACACAGATGAAGACACAAAATGACACAGACTCCAGATAGCCCCTTCTAACTTTCCTGAAATCATGGATGTAGAAATGTAAATATTAACGCCCCCACACGTCTGTACATCGAAAAGAAACGTTGTCCTGGCGACTTTAGTGTTATCTACGGTAACAATTCACCCGTAACCTTAACAAGCGGTCCACCGAAATATGCCAAAACCACAGGTTTTGGCATAAAGTAATCAAAAACCTTTGGCCCAATCAAAAACCTTTATGAGCGTCAGCAGTCACATAGCAGTCACAGTTTGGCATAACAATATGATATATTTTTATGTATAACAATTATTTATATAACTTTGATATATATTTCTGAGGGTTTTGGCATTACTTGTGAGGGTTTTGGCATAACAATATTCATGGTATTTGTAAATAGGAATATCAAGTTGATATGCTATTCTTCCTAGTAGATCGAGGTATATACCTTTATATATATATATATTTATTTATCATGGAACAGGTTTTGCAATACATTCTGAGGGTGTTGGCATAAATTCTGAGGGTTTTGGCATAACTTCTGAGGGTTTTGGCATAACAATATTCATGGTTTTTGTATATAAGAATAACAAGTTTATATGCTATTTTTCCTAGCAGATCGAGGTATATACTTTGATATATATTTATTTATCATGGAATAGGTTTTGTAATACATTCTAATGGTTTTGCCATAACTTGTGAGGGTTTTGGCATAACAACATTCTTGGTATTATAAGAATATCAAATGTATATGCTATTTTTCCTGTTAGATCGAGGTATATACTTTTATATATATATATATATATATTTATTTATCATGAAGCAGGTTTTGACATAATTTCTGAGGGTTTGGGCATAACTTCTGAGGGTTTGGGCATAACTTCTGAGGGCTTTGGCATAACTTCTGAGGGTTTGGGCATAATTTCTGAGGGTTTGGGCATAATTTCTGAGGGTTTGGGCATAACTTCTGAGGGTTTTGACATAATTTCTGAGGGTTTGGGCAAAATTTCTGAGGGTTTGGGCATAACTTCTGAGGGTTTGGGCATAATTTCTGAGGGTTTGGGCATAATTTCTGAGGGTTTGGGCATAATTTCTGAGGGTTTGGGCATAATTTCTGAGGGTTTTGGGCATAATTTCTGAGGGTTTGGGCATAATTTCTGAGGGTTTGGGCATAACTTATGAGGGCTTTGGCATAACTTCTGAGGGTTTTGGCATAATTTCTGAGGGTTTTGGCATAATTTCTGAGGGTTTGGGCATAATTTCTGAGGGTTTTGGCATAACTTCTGAGGGTTTTGGCATAATTTCTGAGGGTTTTGGCATAATTTCTGAGGGTTTTGGCATAACTTCTGAGGGTTTTGGCATAATTTCTGAGGGTTTTGGCATAATTTCTGAGGGTTTGGGCATAATTTCTGAGGGTTTGGGCATAATTTCTGAGGGTTTGGGCATAATTTCTGAGGGTTTTGGCATAACTTCTGAGGGTTTTAGCATAACTTCTGAGGGTTTTGGCATAACTTCTGAGGGTTTTGGCATAACAATATTCATGGTTTTTGTATATATAAGAATAACAAGTTTATATGCTATTTTTCCTGGTAAATCAAGGTATATACTTTGATATTTATTTATTCATCATATTGCCTGAAGCTAATCGTCCACTGAAAGCTACTGAAGACAGCCTGTCAAACATAGCTAAAGTTACGACTTACAAAAACAATAAAACATAATTGACATACATATATTCCACGTTTATTAATCTATTTATCTCTAAAGTAACTACTTTCAATTCAATATACCTAATTAAGAAAAGTTTTTGATTAGGCCAAAGGTTTTTGATTCATTTATGCCAAAATCCGGGGTTTTGGTATATTTCGGTGGACCCTTAACAAGTAGTTGTTAAAGCCCGTGTCACACGGGTGATATTTTTTGGCATATTTTGGTATGTTGTTACCAAAGGATGCCCGTAGTGCTAGCAAGAAGTGTGCGTGTTGTCACACAGTCGTTTCGGATACGAGCATCTTCCATTGGCATCTTTCCCTGGGACGTAACCAAAACAAACACAATGGAGCGTGCTAGAAGACTTCATCTAGCTGCAATTGGCCTCAATTTTTTGTGTTTTGGCACATATGCCTTGACCACCCAAGATAGGTCATTTATCTATATATCACTGAAATGTGTAGTCCATTGGGCTGATCCAGTATGTAAACAAAGATACCAAAGATACGGCCTTAAATTAAGCCTAACAAGAACGTTAAAAGTAAAACACAAAACTTGGAATAATGTCAAAACAAAGACTTTGGTCGAATATATAGTTTCAGCCCATGCGTAATTGTTATTGACAGAATGCCTATGCTTTGGCTATATATATATATATATATATATATATATATATATATATATATATATATATATATATATATATATATATATATATATATATATATATATATATATATATATATATATATATATTATATATATATATATATATATATATATATATATATATATATATATATATATATATATATATATATATATATATATTGGGTTGGTAATAGTTTATCATACTTAAAAAAACATGGAAAGAAAACATATGGGTAGACTTGTATGTTAATACTGGATTTTCCTATATAATTATTTGTGTGTTTCTTTTATGAGCTGGTGTACTAACAGCATGTTTACCGTCACTGGTGTTTGTCAAGTTACAAGTGGTCGTGAGGACCTTCAACGCCTTAACAAAACTCTTGTTAAGCTCTAGTGACGGTAAACATGCTGTTAGTCCACCAGCTCCTAAAAGAAACACACACAAATAATGTGACGGAGATGAGCGCCGAGGCCATGCGCTGCTTAGCGTATGCCTCCAACATGTAATTGCAATTTCCCTTATTTGATAACTTTGGAACCAAATACACCTGAAAACTTTTTCAACATTTGATGGCAAAAAAATATTATCATGATGGGTTTGAATGGCCGGGACTATAATTATCTGGCCGAGTATCCGGCTGGATTCGGTTATCCGGCCAAATCATTACCTATCCAGTACAACCGTACCTTCGTTAGCGTGTATTCTAGGTTAGTCAGACCACCTAGTTCGGACCCTAGGGTCTGTGTGGTCCGAGTTTCTATGTAAACCTATTTAACACTCATTTAAAAATCTAGGCTTTCCAGTCCTCATTGCCTAATATGTTAGAAAACACATATTATGTGTTCTGGCTTTAATTGGCAACGAGTGTAACTCAATAAGTATTTGCGTTATCCTCTCATAAGCACCACGTAACTGATATTGCGTTCCTGTTATTGAACCAGTTATATACTTATTTACTTGTTAGCTTTCACCTGTCCCATCAGGTGTCACCAATCAACTGTTACCTGTCATTTCCTATGTCTCTTTCTCAAACTGAAATTGCTTGACCACCACTTTATTACATGTAATTCTTATAATAAATGTTTATTGCAGATGCCAAGGTCATGCTGCGTGCCGGGATGCAAGTCCAATTATTCTTCTGTAGACGCATCAGGGTTCCGCTTCCCAAAGGATGAGCAGCGACGGGTGCAGTGGATAAGGGCCATTCATAGGGAAGACTTTATGCCAACAGATAATACAGTGGTCTGTGCCAAGCACTTTGAACAACGTTTCATTATCACAGAAGACAGCATTACACGTCCTGATGGAACTATAATAACAGCCAAGAGAGGCTGGCCTACTCTAACAAAGGATGCATTCCCGACCATCTTTGTAAACCAGCCAAAGTACATGACCAAGGAGGTGCCACCTGCTCGTACCACTCTACAGGAAAGAAGAGACAGGATAATTGAACACGATGAAATGGTGCTTAGAAATTGGATGGAAAACGGATAAGTGGATAACATAAGCAGCTTTGGAGACTTTTGTGAAGCATTTATTCACAAACTTTCTAAGGAATGGCTGTTTGTTTCCAGTGATGACTGTGTTTCTTTCTTCAAAGCCAACTGTGATGACCGACCAAAGTTGACTGTGTCATTTAAAGTTATGTCAGACTTAACAGTTTTGGTATGGTATGAAAACAGTGCTTTGGAACCTAGAAAACTTAAATGGGTCTTAGGAAAGACAAATAAATGTGATCTGTGGTCAAAATTTGAAAATTTACTAAGTCACCTTAGTTCTTACTCTGCATCAGCTGTTAGTGACGTTGATAGACTCACTCAGTGCATAGAAATGATCAAAGAGGTAAGTGAATCAATTGAAATGAGTTCGAAAAACAAAGTGTTGTGGTTCTGTGCTGAGCAGCTAGGTATGATTTGTAAGAAGAAAATAAGCTACAGCTGTGAGTTTTTGGTTTGGTCTTATACTGTTTTTATGACCAATCCATCATTTTACATATGTCTACGTGATAGTGGAGTAATTATTCTCCCTCACCCTAATTACCTAAGGAAGCTGAGTTTATCTAGTACAAAGTCTGTATACACTGAGAATTCTCATGAGCTCTTTTTGAGAGAAATTTTTTCAACTCTAAAAAGTGAAGAAAATTTGGTTAATTTGATGCTTGATGAGATACATGTAAAGAAGTGTCTTTCATATAAAGGTGGGAAAATTTATGGTGCTTCTGTAAACTCAGATGAACCTGCAACAACAATTCAAGCTTTCATGATTTCATCACTTTTGTCAAAAAACAAGCATGTTGCTGCTTTGTATCCAGTCTGCAGACTGACAGCTGACACACTTCTTGATTTGACACATAAAGTTTTGGCATTCCTGCATGACATTGGATATAAAGTTGTCTCATTAATCTCTGACAACAACAGGGTTAATAGAAATATGTTTGAGAAGTTGTGTGGTGGCAATCTTACTTCCTCCATTTCAAATCCCTATGATTCAAGTGAGCCACTTTTCCTCTTGTTTGATTCAGTCCATTTATTGAAATGCATAAGAAATAATTGGCTTAATCAGAAAAGCCCCATTCAAATTTTTGTAATACCTTCACCTTCCAACTTCAAAATTCATGAGAAGGCAAGTCTACAGCCACTGAAAGAACTGTACACAAAAGAACGGAATCAGTATGTTAAGTTAGCTCCAGGCTTGTCAGAGAAAGTCCTTTTCCCTAATAATTTAGAAAGACAGAATGTACAGTTTGTGGTAAGATTATTTGATGAAAAAAACGTGGCTGCATTGAAAACTATAAATAGTATGTCAGATGTGTCAGGTACTGTTGATTTCTTACAACAAATCATATCATGGTGGCACATAGTAAATGTGAAAACACCAGACAAAGGTGTTGCCCTCCGTCAACCAGAATGTAACCCTATTAGGCAGGATTCATCTACAGATCCAAACTTGTTGGTTCTCAGTACCTTTGGTCAGTGGCTCACGGCTTGGGAAGAGTTGCAATTGCCTCAGCATGGAAGGATTGGTCAGCTTTCAAGAGAAACAGGTTTTGCTCTCAAGCACACTACATCAACATTGATAAAGTTATGTGATTATCTGCTGAAACACCATAGCTTCCACTATGTATTACTGGGAAAATTCCAAACAGACAAGTTGGAAGGTAGATTTGGTCAATATAGGAAGATGAGTGGTGCAAATTACAATGTGGCTGTTGCTCAAGTAATGGAATCTGAAAGAAAGCTGAAGATTCTTAATGTTCTTTCCATGGCTTCGTCAAAATCTGATCCATTAATTATCACTGAATTAAACTCCTCTCAACTTGAACCAAATTCTCATTGTGAAGCTGGGGACTTTTTGGAGAAATTCAAGGGAGTTGAGAAATATGTGCAAGAACAGAGTTTGTCAAAGGAAGATGAAAATGTTATGATATACATTGCTGGTTATGTAGCTCATACTATCATAAAGAAGCTTAAATGTGACTTATGTGTAAGTCGGGTCTCTCTTGATAAAGT
Source organism: Chionoecetes opilio (assembly GCA_016584305.1). Classification (NCBI taxonomy): domain Eukaryota; kingdom Metazoa; phylum Arthropoda; class Malacostraca; order Decapoda; family Majidae; genus Chionoecetes; species Chionoecetes opilio. The sequence goes on from JACEEZ010005071.1 coordinate 800,522, forward strand.
ACTTGAAGCTGAAATTCCTGAAAAGTGTCAGTATCTCAATATTCTTAATAGAGGAGGCTTGAAATGGCCAACAGATTTCACTCTCTCAATCTGTATTCACACCTACCAAATATTTCAAGCTCTCTTAGGTAATTTTAGGACAGATTTTGTGCAGTGCACCAACAACCAACGACAGGTTCTTGTTAAACTAACCTTAAATTTTCAAGAAAAGTTGCTTGATATAAATGAGTGTTGTCCATGCACAACATCAGTAAATCGACTACTTAAGATGTGTATCTGGCCTATGACAAATATTTTATTGAATAATTTCACAAAGTCATGTAATAATGCAATAGTCCAGCAACAAAAAACAACAAATAAGAGGAAATTTTCAGCACTAAAATCTTCTTAAAAAGGAAGCTGTCTTGTGCTTGAAGTTGTTTATGCAGATATTTCAATAAATTTACTAATTTTGTTGTGCAGTTATGTTTATATTTCACCTATTAAGTGGTACTGGTAATTTACACATGTATCACATGTATAACATATCTACACATACTCATGTATGTATTGTACATGTGTAGGAAATGAGATACAGGACGAGCAACATGTACTTTTAAAATGCCCCAAAGGTGCTGACCTTCGCCGTAGTTTTGATATGCTAGACTTTCACTCAATGCAAAACTTCTTTATGAAGCACCATTATACCAGAGTGTGTGACTTTATTTACAAGGCATTAAAGGCACATGAATGAAAAAAAATTAATTAAACGTGTATATATTTGACAGGATTTGTGCTCTTGCTATACTACTAACCAATTAACTATTGAATGTGTCATGTGTTTCATGTCATGGTCCGTGTGTTGAATGTGTTGTAAGTGTTTCATGTGTCATGTTCCATGTGTTGTATGTGTCACGTTTCATGTGTTGTATGTGTCACGTTTCATGTGTTGTATGTGTCTTGTTTCATGTGTTGTATGTGTCTTGTTTCATTTGTTGTATGTGTCACGTTTCATGTGTTGTATGTGTCATGTCTCATGTGTTGAATGTGTCATGTTTCATGTGTCATGTATTTCATGTGTCATGTTCCATGTGTTGACTGTGTTGTATGTGTCATGTGTTTTATGTGTCATGTTCCATGTGTTGAATGTGTTGTATGTGTCATGTGTTCTATGTGACATGTTCTATGTGTTGGATGTGTTGTATGTGTCATGTGTTTTATGTGTCATGCTCCATGTGTTGAATGTGTTGTATGTATCATGTAATTTGTGTTTTCTTTTCTTTTTTGTTTATGTTTTTGTTTCAAGTTCTTGTCATGTGTTTCATGAATTTTATATTTTGTTTTTTATGTTATATGTCCTTAAGTGTTTAAACAAAACAAAACAAAAAAATGATCTGTATGTGTGTGTTTGTATGCAAGGTACTACATACAAATAGTGTCAGTTAGATTTAGCATTGTATTTTGCTCTCTACTACTTTAAGGAATATTGAATTAATTTCATGTTGGACAAAAAAAAAATAATAATTACCGTTTTCGTATTGTTTCGTTATTGTTACTTACATGTTTTGTATATATATATTTTTTTGTCAATAAACTACTAACTAACTATGTATAGGCTGATTTAGATAAACACAAACTAGCTGGTCAGCATTTACATACAGAATCACAACTCATATGTATATTTTCAGCTGATATTTTGGCAACTACATGTACATTTTTATGCAGTATTACTATGCTTATGATATTTATTAAAGTATATGTTATGTTTTCATTATTTTTATTTTCATCATTATTATTGTTATTATCAATAATAATTGCCCGACATTAGGGTAATACACAATGAAAGTGGTGTAATTATATCATGTTCTGTCTGTTGAAGCTCACGGATTAAATTAGGACATAAAGGTAAGTGATGTCTCTGAAATATAAACCACCCTATCACACAAATATAGGTATTAATTAGATATAATAATGTATGCTGATGGAAATATAAAAGTAACGACCAATAGTAGTACATAGACAATAATAACGAAGATAAAGTAAAGAAGGATGAACGAAACAAATTGTAAAGGGTAAGTAGTGAAGCGCGAGAGAAGGCGAGCGGTACAGACTCAGTCCGTGACGTCATAAATCTCAGGCGCAGGCCTTTATAGATTGAGACGGCCTTGCCCCAGCCGAGCCCCAGAGAACCCGCCGTCCCCCCATATGGCATAAGGACTATATTATGTAACTCTTTATCAGTCTTTATTCAGGGCCTAAAGACTTGGGGGGGGGGGGGGGTAGAGCATATTGATATAGTACTCCCTATACCGTCTTCTGTTACCCACCGGAGAGAGAGCGCACGCCGCCGCACGGGCAGTAAGCGACGTCAATATACATAGCCGCTTCAGCCACGTGCCGTTAACACTACAATAGGTACGTTAATGTGGAGACAATAAAGGATGTATTATGTTCATGGTCATATTACGGTTACTAGCTATATGTTATGGGCATTGTCTAATGAATGTATTCCGTTATTCCAGTCATCAGCATTGTCTTCATGGAATAAACCTCATGAGCATGACAAATGGTTTCAATACCTATTTAGTGAGGTTTCCTGGGAAGCTTACCGTGCCCAATTTGAGCTCTTAGCAGGTCAAAGCTGGTGGGATGACCAGCAGAGTGCAGTCCAGCTGGCCACCAGATTGAAGGGCGCGACCTTGGAAGTCCTCACCCAGCTCGACAGTGTGGAGAGGCACAGCTACCTGAAGTTGGCGGGGGCCCTGGAGAGGAGGTATGGGACGAAGCACCAAGACGAGGTCTTCCGAGCCAGGTTCAAGACCCGGACAAGGAGGAGAGGGGAGTCTCTACAGGAGCTGGCCCAGGACCTGGAGAATGTAATGCACAAGGCCTACCCGGGAGTCAGTGCTGACCTTCTGACGGTGCTGCTACGCGACCAGTTCATCGACGCACTGGACAGCCCCTAGCTGAAGATTCAAGTCAAGCAAGGCAAGCCAGCAACACTGCAGGAAGCTCTTGCCACTGCACTGGAGTTCGAGTCCTTGGTGCAGTCCAGCCTGTCAAGTAAGAGGACCGACTCGAGCTCTGGCTTCAAAGCACGGAGGGGCTCCGTCGGTGAGGCAGACAAGTTCAAGGGCACGTGTTGGCACTGTGAGAAGGTGGGACACAAGAAGGAGGAGTGATACAAGAGAAAGAGAGAACAGGAAGAAAACGTGAACAGGAACACCAAGGGAGAAGTCAAGTGCTGGATATGTGGAGAGAAAGGACACCTGCAAAAGGAGTGTCAGAAGAGAGTCAGACAGGAAAAGGAGGAGAGGACCCCTCGTGAGGGAAACTAAGGATGGCTGGTGTTAAGGGGCAACAACCAGCCTGGCCTGTACGTGCCCCAAAGCCAACGTTGTGTAAGAGGACTACCTTGACCAGCTGGTGCACGTGAAAGGAAGGATTGACGGAATGGTGTGCCCAGTGGTCGTCGACACGGGGTCAGAGCGGACCTAGGTGCGGCCTGACGTGGTCGGTTATCGGCAGCTCCCAGAAACGTCTCAACGATTGTGTGGAGTTACCGGTCACTGTGCAGAACTCAGGGGCCCAGTGGATATCAAGCTTCAGCTTGGAGGGAAGGAGGAATCCTTGCTGTGTACGTGGCTGACATGGAGGATGCTTGTATCTTGGGTCTTGACTACCTGTTGTCATGCAGGTGTGAAATGGACTTCCGTGCGATGCAGCTGACGGTCGAGGGAAGGCGTGTGCCGATGAGGGCCGTGGACCAGAGGGAGAGTGATAAGAAGTGTCGCCGCACTGCAGTGAAGGAACCGTTGGATGCAGCAGGAGAGGAACTCAGGAAGCTGCAACGGGAGGACCGGGACCTGCGGCCAGTGCTGGAGTGGCTGAGTCAGACTTCCGAGAGGCCAGCATGGGAAGCAGTCTCTGGGGAGAGCCCTGCCGCTAAGCATTACTGGGCTCAGTGGGACACTCTGCGGCTGGAGGATGGGGTGCTGCAGCGATACTGGACGACGCCTGATGGCCTCCACCACTACTGGCTTACAGTGCTCCCTATGAAGATGCGGGCTGCTGCCTAGGAGGAAATGCACAACATCACCAGCGGACACCTAGGGGTGAAGAAGACCCCGAGTCGCCTGCGCCAGAGGTTCTACTGGGTTGGCATGCGGAAGGATGTGGAAGAATGGTGCCGCTCATGTGATGTGTGCTGTGCCAAGAAGGGACCCAAGAAACGTCACCGCGCCCGTCTGCAACTGTACCAGGCTGGAGCCCCGATGGAGAGGGTGGCAGTTGACATAGCAGGGTACCCTTGCCTCTCACTCTGGAAGCAAATAAGTACATCTGCGTGGCGATGGATTACTTCACCAAGTGGCCGGAAGCATACGCCATCCCTGACCAGAAAGCCACTACCATTGCTAAGGTATTGGTGAACGAGTTCTTCTGTCGCTTCGGTGTGCCTAATGAGCTCCACTCCGACCAGGGGAGAAACCTTGAGTCGACGGTCCTTGCTGAGTGCTGCAAGCTATCGGGCATCAAGAAGACCCGAACTGCCCCTCTGCACCCACAGTCGGATGGAATGGTGGAGAGGTTTAACTGGACTCTGGGTCAGGAATTGGCCAAGCACTGCACAGATGGACAGTCTGAATGGGACAACAATATGCTTGCGCTGCTTATGGTCTACAGTTCTGCCGCCAATGAGACGACGGGACACTCCCCGGCGAAGTTGATGTTCGGGCGTGAGCTGCGGTTACCTGTGGACCTTCTGACAGGAAGACCTCCTGGGGAAGGCCTGCCGAAGGACGCCTCTAGCTTTGCACGATGCCTGGGGGAACGGCTGGAAGAAGTACACCACCAGGTCTGTGGTGCCTTAAGGTTCTCCGGGGAGATCATGAAACGCAGCTATGATGTGAGAGCAAGCCAAGTGGACTTCAAGGAAGGAGACCAGGTGTGGCTGTACAACCCGCGGAGGAAGAAGAGCCAGTCACCGAAACTGCAGAGTCCCTGGGAAGGCCCTTATGAGGTGGTGGAACGCCTCTCAGACGTGACCTATCGAATAAGATGAAGAAGGAGAACCAAGGCTAAGATTGTGCACGTCAATCGGCTGTGGAGGTACCACGGGAAGGAAAGCTACACCTGGAGTAGCCACGACTGCCCAGAAGTCGGCGGGGATGTCATGGACGGCCTGGAGCAGGACGAAGCCAGCGGAGGACTCGACCGGGACGGAGATTACCAGGACATCATTACGGGCGCCAAGAAAGTCGACCTCCCGATTTCAGATGACCCAGGGGCACCTGACGTGGACGGTGACGAGCTTCATGCGGAGGCTGATGTTCAGAGACCAGAAGACCCGGATGACCTGCAGCAGCTCAGGCGACAGAGAAGGCGAAGACGTCCTATCAAGTTCCAGGATTATTATGTTTTTGATAAATTTTGTTTTATGTATAATGTAGTGTATGTGTCAGGACGACACATTTTGAGGGGGGATAGTGTTACACAGGCAGGTTGCTTATGTGTTTTTCTCGTGTGTTCGGAGACGGTCCAGAGTGTGATAGAACGTCATGGGGGGCGGGGAAGAGTCACCCGCGAACTGGCGGGGAGGCGATTGGCCGCAGCGGGCGGTGGGCGGAGTCTCCCTCCCGCGCGCGTAATGTGACGCAATATCTGCCCGGAAGGATAGATTTACATACTCTTTCTACTATGTTTCACCTTTATTGTGTTTGTGTGTCTAGATAATGCGATAATTATAATTGTCAAGAACTTTCTAGGAATAAGAGAACATTGTATATATAGCCATTGACACGGGAGGAGAGGAGAGTTCCTAGAGGAGAGTTCCTGCCAGACAGTCAAGAGTTGTACATAAGCAGAAAAATATACCAAGAAGCTTCGTGCCAGCCTTCCCTTTCCCACGGCTACTTCGTGTCTAGTGACGGCGACGTTGAAGGCTACAAATAGTGTCAACACAGGACCCGCGAACGTAACAGTATCATAACTACACCTAATATTCTACAACACTGATCTCGATCTGCCATCTGGTGGCCGTCTGGGAACTTCCCGGCAACTCAGAATGTCTGGTCTCGGCGGACTTGACTTATTTTGCATTATTCCCTATCAAACCAGCTACAATTCAGTGTTGTCATGGTCAACATAGGCTTATGCAAAATGAAAATATACGAGTTTTACATTATTCTTGGCGTTATAACGAGGATTGTTGGCAAAATAGAAGCATTCGATCACAGGTGTCTTACAACATTCTACTAAATATTGTAAAGGAATGCTTCAAGGCGGGTGTATGGGTTAATATTACCTCTAATGTAATGCCCGTTATTCGGAAGAGATAGGATGGGAATTCCTATTATACAATTCCCGGGTCATGTCCGTAAGCAATTCAATTTTTTCGTTTCTCGAGAAATTTATCTTCCTTCTTTCATTCTCACTTCTATCTTCCTCCCTTCCTTCCCCCCCCCCCCCCCCCCCGACATTCCGGGTACGAGTCAACATTCGTGGGACACTTATTTCGCGATCATCGATAACTAAGAGGTTCAAAACTTTTCATCCTCCCCTCACCCTCCTATCAGATCAAGGAACACTCCTAGATTCTTAATGTCCTTCAAACTAGACACAATAGTGACAGATCACGTTCATAAATGGATGTGTTAGTCGAGTTATTTGCTAAATTAAAAGTCGACCAAATTTATGGTTCGACTCCACTACCTCGTCTCTCAACAAAACGCGTTCGTATGCTTGAAAGAACTCAAATAACACTTTCCCCGGATATTAGAGTAAACATATTAAATTCTTCTATATCAAAGTAACAGAACTGTATTATAGGCAGCCCTTTCATAGGTACACTTGTTTCATTAGTTAATTAGTCATTTAGGGTCTATAAGCTCTTCAGGAGAGGCCAATATCATAGAATTCGAACATTCCTTTTCATCCCAACTTCACCTTAGCTACCACGAGGAGTCAGTCGTCTCTACACTTCATTGTAGGTAAGACCTCGGCACCTCGCTCCTGTTTCCCCCCTTCCTTGTTATGATATATCTATCTATATGCTCATATATAGGTACTGTTGTTCAGTTCACTAACGCATAGGAGGCCTGCCCCATCCTTATAAGTGTTATTAACGGGAGTCGTCTCTACACTTCATTGTAGGCTTCGACGGGAGTCGTCTCTACACTTCATTGTAGGCTTCGACGGGAGTCGTCTCTCCACTTCATTGTAGGCTTCGACGGGAGTGTCTCGCTCCTTCCTCTCCAGAAACCAGGCCACATGGTACAGTGAATCCCCACACCAACTCATTCCTCTCACATTTTCTCTCCTATATATATATTCCATGTATACCTATAGTGCTCAGTTGATACGGACATAGGTGGTAGTTCTAAGAATGATTCTGTGAGGGAGTTTATGCTCTAAAGAGCTTGCCCGTTCCAGATTAGAGTTTATGTATGTGTCTAAGATCTCAAACTTAAATAATGTTTCATGGTGAATAAATAAGATGATGTTTGAGATCTTAGACACATACATAAACTCTAATCTGGAACGGGCAAGCTCTTTAGAGCATAAACTCCCTCACAGAATCATTCTTAGAACTACCACCTATGTCCGTATCAGCTGAGCACCAGAGCTGGGCACGTTCCTGGATTTGGGGTAGTCCGTACCTGTACTTCCGTACTTCGGGACGCGGGTCGTCCGTACCTGTACTTCCGTACCTTATTTTACTTTGTTCTGTCCGTACCCGTACCTCCGTACCTCCGTACCTGTACCCTATAACTATTAAAACGCGCCTGAAAAAATATAGTCAGTACCTCAAAAATAAAACAAAATACAAGGCTATAATACATCAGAGCTTCATAAATATATATAGCAATATATATTTACCATCAAATAATCATCAAATCAATTAAAATACAGACTTCCCCTCCAGTGTGTCATTCTCTGTCCTGACATATGAGTCAAAGACAAAGAACCTGCAATTTTTTTAAGTTTTAATTGACACGATGCGATAGGCGATAAGAACATTAACTTATTAAGATCATAAGATGTCAACTTAAAAATATTAAATTAGTAAAATACTGCAATAGAACAGTTAGATTTGTCTTACTTCTCAAGGTGCCACAGCATAGCCTTTAGCTGTCTGGTGCCCTCCTGCCTCTTCCTCTGATCCTCCTGCTCAGTCCCACTCTCCTCTATGTCCTGGGTGAACAGCTGGGAGGAGTCCAGCTCCACGTCAGACAAAGAAATATCTGACGTCCCCTGTGGTGTATGGGTTCTGGACGCAGATGGTGCAGGCGTGCTGGTTCTGTAGCTCACACTACTACAGCTACTATCCCCAGACACACTCCTGCTCCTGTCGCTATCACTTCTTTTCACGTATTTGTCCATGTTTAGTTGTAAACACTAAACAGTAAGCAATAGCAGTGAAACTTTGAAACGCGTTGCCGGGTGATGTGACTGTAAACATAAAACGTTGTTGATCTTGAGCTTGATGCCGCACGTTTGGTGTTTACCAGGCACCACAGATGCACGGATCTCGCCTTAGGAAATGATCAGCTGACAGCTAGTGGCAAATTGCCCGCCAAAACGCGTGAAAGTCATTCTGTGGACTGTTTTTTCGTCTTCGTTTTTTTTTTTTTTCATCATAGAAAATATCAGGTACGGAAGTACGGACCCAAAATTTCGCAGGTCCGTACCTGTTACTTCCGTACCTTTGAAAAACTTTCCGTACCTCCGGACTTCCGGACCTAGTTTGGAAGTCCGTAGGTACGGAGGTACGGAGGTACGGACAGAGGTACGGAAGTGCCCAGCTCTGCTGAGCACTATAGGTATACATGGAATATATATATAGGAGAGAAAATGTGAGAGGAATGAGTTGGTGTGGGGATTCACTGTACCATGTGGCCTGGTTTCTGGAGAGGAAGGAGCGAGACACTCCCGTCGAAGCCTACAATGAAGTGGAGAGACGACTCCCGTCGAAGCCTACAATGAAGTGTAGAGACGACTCCCGTCGAAGCCTACAATGAAGTGTAGAGACGACTCCCGTTAATAACACTTATAAGGATGGGGCAGGCCTCCTATGCATTAGTGAATTGAACAACAGTACCTATATATGAGCATATAGATAGATATATCATAACAAGGAAGGGGGGAAACAGGAGCGAGGTGCCGAGGTCTTACCTACAATGAAGTGTAGAGACGACTGACTCCTCGTGGTAGCTAAGGTGAAGTTGGGATGAAAAGGAATGTTCGAATTCTATGATATTGACCTCTCCTGAAGAGCTTATAGACCCTAAATGACTAATTAACTAATGAAACAAGTGTACCTATGAAAGGGCTGCCTATAATACAGATCTGTTACTTTGATATAGAAGAATTTAATATGTTTACTCTAATATCCGGGGAAAGTGTTATTTGAGTTCTTTCAAGCATACGAACGCGTTTTGTTGAGAGACGAGGTAGTGGAGTCGAACCATAAATTTGGTCGACTTTTAATTTAGCAAATAACTCGACTAACACATCCATTTATGAACGTGATCTGTCACTATTGTGTCTAGTTTGAAGGACATTAAGAATCTAGGAGTGTTCCTTGATCTGATAGGAGGGTGAGGGGAGGATGAAAAGTTTTGAACCTCTTAGTTATCGATGATCGTGAAATAAGTGTCCCACGAATGTTGACTCGTACCCGGAATGTCGGGGGGGGGGGGGGGGGTGAAAGGAAGGGAGGAAGATAGAAGTGAGAATGAAAGAAGGAAGATAAATTTCTCGAGAAACGAAAAAATTGAATTGCTTACGGACATGACCCGGGAATTGTATAATAGGAATTCCCATCCTATCTCTTCCGAATAACGGGCATTACACTAATATTTCTCTTTGCATGCATGGAGGTAATATTAACCCATATACCCGCCTTGAAGCATTCCTTTACACGGTTTACAGTATTTAGTAGAATGTTGTAGGACACCTGTGATCGAATGTTTCTATTTTGCCAACAATTCTCGTTATAACGCCATGAATAATGTAAAACTCGTATATTTTCATTTTGCATTAGTCTATGTTGACCATGGGCTATATTCAAGAATGCTCGTCAAATCCCGGCCGGTGGAGATTTTCCACCGTCGTACCTCCACTGGTCTCATCTACAAGAACTGCCCCGCCTGGTGGATATTTGACAGGTGTACCAACACAAGCGAGCCCAAAGCGGCATCAGTATTTTGACTGTTTTATACATATCTAATACATTTTACTAGTGAAATTTATCATTTCTGACATTAAAATAATAGCTTAGTTAGTGTTCGCCACTTGTCTGAGGCGTTGGTGCAGAAAAAATTGGCCTGAGTGATGCGTGCGAGTACATTTGAACGGCCCGCCACCACTGCTCCACACAATGGTCGACCTCCACCCTCCCGCCGCCGCCTGGCTTCCTCACAAGTTCACACACCTATATAAGGCCTCCTGGACCAGATTTTACCTTAACGATGACACGTGTGCATTCACAAGGTATGAATGTTACTCTCGGTTGTGTTGAAAATTCACCTGTAATGGTTTGGAAAGAAATACGATGGAATAAGTGGAGAGCGGGGTGAAGGTGGGATGTGCAAGTTGTCGCCAATCAGCTGACTCAAACCTCCACCCCTGAGCTCGACGCGTTGCGTCGTATTTTGATTCTTGTATACCAAAAACCGATACAACGGGTGGAGAAAAATTCTTGAATATGGCCCCATGACAACACTTAATTGTAGCTGGTTTGGTAGGGAATAATGCAAAATAAGTCAAGCCCAATACCCCGAGACCCGACATTCTGAGTTGCCGGGAAGTTCTCAGACGGCCACCAGATGGCAGATCGAGCTCAGTATTCTAGAGTATTGAAAACAGTATTATTTGCATATGGTCTTCATGCTATGAATACTGAATAGGATTAGAATTAATGGAAAACATAAACATTTACGGGTCATGTCAGATAAAGCCCGGTTCCCACCTTCCCGCTTGTACGGCCGCCGTACAACAACAGAGACGTCACAATGACGTCACAACAAAGTCTACCGCACCACCGTACCGCTGTACGGCCGCCGTACAAAGTTAAATTCAAGTCATCTCTCCCGCTCGGCGGTGTCCGCTCGAGCGGAGTTGCCAACTGTGCCCAGTTACCACAAATACCACTCAAGCGGTGATGATGGTGACGTCATTGTTGAGCGGTGTTGTTGTAAGACGGCCGTACAAGCGGGCTGATGGGAACCGGCCTTAAAGTAATCGTCCAGACCCAATTTTTTTTTGCCGAATTATGTTGAATGTACATTCAAAACACCTAATCCACCAAAAATAATTGATTTCCAGGCCTTATTTCCGTAAAAACACGACTTTTATAAAAAGCGCGCGAAAAAAAAATCTTCCCTCCAACAGGGCTACGACTGTTATTGATGACGTCAGAACAGGGACGCCCGCAGACACTCTGTCTGACACCTGTCGGCAAATGTTATGATGAGCGATTGTACTTCGGTGTCAGACAGTGAATCTGTCGCTGTGACAGATCTAGAGTACGATGCTCAATCTGACACCAAAAGAAATGACGCTGGTCGCGTATACTATGAGGAAAACGAACCTCAGATTGTCATGGGATCCTATATGTTTGAGCCCGAGTACGAGGTGGATGAATAGGTGTTAGCAGAGCCTGAGGTTCAGCAGGAGGACCTGGCACTTCTCCAAAACATGAATTGGTAAATAAGGTTAAACCATGTGTGTGTGGGAATCACAATGAAGGTACTTTCGAGAAAATCCTATGGTTATTTTTGGAGCTACAGTCAAACGTCATTACTCGGAAACCACATACTAGCATTAACTACAGCATAGAGTTAGAAAATATGCGGGCGGGAAGGCAGAAAGTGTGACAGCCACACCACCACAGGGTCTCTCACCACAGGGCACGCCCACTCCACAACTGGTTTACTTGGTTTACTTGGTCTTGTTAAGAGGCAAAGCCTCACAGTCGTGGTGGTCCACCGCTGCTGCCAGTCCTGGCGTCCCTGTCTAACAGGGCCACCTGGTCTGGTATGGTGTTGGACTAAGTCACTGTCTTACGGGGGGGCGCCGCCCTTGTCCAGCACACCCGTGTACACAGGCTCACCTTACACTCGTCGTCCCAACCCACACACTGGGTAGCCGACTAGTCGTGTTGCACACTCTCACCCAGTCTTTCACTCGCTGTGTACCCTCACTACACACCGTTTCTCAACACAACTGCTCCCCCCAACACACTATAGGCGTGTATCACCCTACAAACGCCACTCCTTTCCGTGTGCAAGCTTTTCTCGAAAGGCACAGCTGTCTTGCTGCACCCATAAAGGATGCATGCATGTGGCATATAGCAAAAAAACTCTATCAAAAGCACCCAAATATCTTCAAGTACTATATTTATCTCTGTGTTTACGTGCCTCTCTGATCAGCGCGGGAAGAGGAGCCTCCCTGATGCTACGTCACCGAGCCTGAGCGCATCGTCTGCAAACCTTGAGGAGTGTTTTGAGAACTCGGGGAATTTGCAGATTTTGATTGCGGATTATTTAAAAACGGCTGACTGGATACAAAACGTGACGACGTATTGTTGATATACTCGTTAATGGCTATGATTTGATTGCATTAAACCAGGAATGATGAAATGGTCTGGACGATTACTTTAAGAATGTATGGTACGTCCGCTCTGATTCGCCAGGACCTTGAAGGCTCCACCCACACCCAAAAGAGTAAAATTTTACTTTATGACAGGCGAGAAGTAGGTTGTATCAAGCAGTTGTGCACTCAAAAGAGTTAAAAAAAATGTGGGAGGAGCTACCGTAGATAACAGTGAAGTCGCCACCTGCAGTGAAGTCGCCAGGCGCCAAATATTACGAATTATAGCATCACTACTGATTTTTATGTGCCACTGAAGATGTTACACAGTAGTTTATATCATGACTGTATAATCTACCCTGTTTCAGCGTTGTTTTATGCTTTGTATCTGCAAATATAACTGTTGCGCATTTTGCTTCTCACGTTTTTTTTCGCGCGATGACAGACAGTAAACAGTAGCTTTTCGGGCGACAAGAAGCAGACTTGCCAGATCTTTCAAACTTTAATAGAATTTATTTTCACGTTGGCAGAGGAATTTTTATATATCCAAGCATCTTCCGCAGCTAATATATATAGAGACTTGTTTTACTTTACCTCTAATTTCCCTGAATTCCCCAGAGTGGCGACTCAACTGTTGGGTTAAAATACTAGCTGGCGACTTTACTGTAGTAGGTATAGTGAGGTCGCCACTCGGTTTTATTTTTGTCATTTGTTCATTTATAGCCCTAATATGACACAGATGAAGACACAAAAGGCCTCTTCCATTTGTGACCAAGTTGCATGAACCAGTTCTTTCAGTTCAGGGTTGGGTTCTGGGTTCAGGGTTGGGTTCGCGTGTCACAAATGGAACGCAAAAACCCCGTTTTTTGTTTACAAACATACTCAGCTGGCGAGGCAATTTAAGAGAGAGAGAGAGAGAAGAGAGAGAGAGAGAGAGAGAGAGAGAGAGAGAGGAGAGAGAGAGAGAGAGAGAGAGAGAGGAGAGAGAGAGCGAGAGAGAGAGAGAGAGAGAGAGAGAGAGAGAGAGAGAGGAGAGAGAGAGAGGAGAGAGAGAGAGAGGAGAGAGAGAGAGAGAGAGAGAGAAGAGAGAGAGAGAGAGAGAGAGAAGAGAGAGAAGAGAGAGAGAGAGAGAGAGATAACGAGAGAGAGAGAGAGAAAGAGAGAGAGAGAGAGAGAGATAACGAGAGAGAGAAGAGAGAGAGAAGAGAGATAACGAGAGAGGAGAGAGAATAAGAGAGAGAGAGAGAGAAGAGAGAGAGAGAGAGAGAGACGAGAGAGAGAGAGAGAGAGAGAGAAGAGAGAGGAAGAGAGAGAGAGAAGAGAGAGAGAGAGAGAACGAGAGAGAGAGATAACGAGAGAGGAGATAACGAGAGAGAGAGAGATAACGAGAAGAGAATAGAGAGAGAGAGAGAGAGAGAGAGGGGAGAGAGAGAGAGAGAGAGAGAGAGAGAGAGAGAGAGATAGAGAGAAGAGAGGAGAGAGATGAGAGAGAGAGAGAGAGAGAGTAACGAGAGAGAGAGAGAGATAACAAGAGAGAGAAGAGATACGGGAGAGAGAGAGAACAGAGAGAGATAACGAGAGAGGAGAGAATAACGAGAGAGAGAGAGATAACGAGAGAGAGAGAGATAACGAGAGAGAGAGATAACGAGAGAGAGATAACGAGAGAGAGAGATAACGAGAGAGAGAGAGAAAACGAGAGAGAGATAACGAGAGAGAGATAACGAGAGAGAGAGATAACGAGAGAGAGAGATAACGAGAGAGAGAGATAACGAGGGAGAGAGAGATAACGAGAGAGAGATAACGAGAGAGAGATAACAAGAGAGAGAGAGAGAGAGGTAGCGAGAGATAACGAGAGATAACGAGAGAGATAACGAGAGAGAGAGAGAGATAACGAGAGATAACGAGACAACGAGAGATAACGAGATATAACTCAGCTAGCTGCTATGTGAAGGGATCATATGAAGTTTAAGATCGCGGGAACACATGGCCCCCACCAGCCATGTATGCCTCTTTTATGCCGTCTGACATCCTCTCCGACTCGTGCAAGCGGAAAACCCTTCACGATAAGAGAAATAGGGCCCAAGGCGACCATTGTTTGTTATGAACTGAAAACTCTACCCAAGCTACCCACCAATGAATGTGAGTAGAGAAAGTTCACGGGTTTTGCTGAGTCACTACGCGCTTTGCCTCGGAACCAGGTTTTCGTGCGCAAATAGAACGCCTGAACTCTTGGGTTCCGTGAACTGGTTCTTGAAATGTCGCAAATGGAAGAGGCCTAAAATGACACAGACTTTCCAGATAGCCCCTTCTAACTTTCCTGAAATCATGGATGTACAAATGTAAGTATTAACGCCACCACACGTCTGTAAATAACAAAGAAACGTAGAACTGGCGACTTCACTGTTATCTACGGTACAAAGAGTAAAATTTTACTTTTGCCTAGCCCGCACAAAATACGCCTATAAAGCCCAATCGAGCGGTGCATATTTTTCCGGGAAATATTTCTTGCGATTTCTGCCCCGGGGAACAAAACCTGCACATATTCCCCGGTATTTGGCCAGTGTGAACCACTCTTTAGGGTAGTGAATTGTTGAATATACACAAGCCTAAAAAAAGAAATTACGCTTGTTTATATTCTCCAACTCAAGATCAAGATCATCAACATCTCAAAAAGTTGACACATTCGCATACAGGTAAATCCTACTTGTAATGGTAATTAGCATGCTGTCTTTTACAGCTGATAGCCCATCTGTTGTACAATGTAAGGAAAAATGGACGAGGACTGCGCGGTCATTTTCTGAGACAGACAAATTTTTCCTGGTCTAAAATTGGTGCTTTTTCAGATATTTTAATTTTCTGGAAACCTGTCAACATTGTTTTTTTTCTTCATTCATCACCAAATCCTAGGATCGCCGTTTCCATTGAAAATAATGTATCTCTATCACTAATTAAGACAAAGCACTAAAATTTTACCAGGAAATAATAATCAGTGTATCAGAAACCAGAGAAATGACGGAATTGTACGAAAACAAGTGCGCCCCGCCCCGCCCCGCATTCGCCCGCCCGCCAGCTGCCGACTCCGCCGAGTGGTCCGCTCTGCTCCACCCTGCCGGAAGGATTATTACCCTAACCAGACCTAACCTAACCTAACGGGGGAGGGTGGGGGGGGCTCCGTCCTCCTCGACCCTCCGGCGAGATTATTAACCTAACCTCCTAAAGGGTGGGGGTGCCTCTGGTGTAGCGCACCGACTAGCTACCCCGCCTGAATAGCTACCCTGCCACGACTACACATGCGCGGCAGATTTGTATTATCATCAGATTCGCTTATTTAATTCGCTCTACAAAACTTAACCCAAACTTAAGGCTGATTCACACTGGCGTTTTTTCGGCATTTTTATAGGACGAGAAGTCGGTCTCGTGAAAGACCGAGCGATCGGTGTGTGATTTTTTTTGAAAACCTATTGCGATCATGACACCAGCCCAGCCCCCTTCTCGTCCTATAAAAATGCCGAAAAAACGCCAGTGTGAATCAGCCTTTATCCTAAATCTGGCACTCGTGTAGATGTATGGTCTCATCAGAGTCTCAGCTCCCTGGCCGACGGTCTGATTTGCCAGATATGTATTTCTGCTGCAGTGGTACCACGCCGGGCGAGTCTCTCTCTCTCTCTCTCTCTCTCTCTCTCTCTCTCTCTCTCTCTCTCTCTCTCTCTCTCTCTCTCTCTCTCCTTCCTTTCCCTTCTTTCTCCTTTCTCGCTTTTTACTCTCTCTCTCTCTCTCTCTCTCTCTCTCTCTCTCTCTCTCTCTCTCTCTCTCTCTCTCTCTCTCTCTCTCTCTCTCTCTCTCTCTCCTTCCTTTCCCTTCTCTCTCCTTCTTTTCCCTTCTCTCTCCTTCTTTTCCCTTCTCTCTCCTTCTTTTCCCCTTTTTTTATTCTCTCTCTCTCTCTCTCTCTCTCTCTCTCTTCTCTCTCTCTCTCTCTCTCTCTCTCTCTCTCTCTCCCCTTTCTCTCCTTCCTTCCTTTCCCTTCTCTTTTCTCTCATCTCTCTCTCCTTTCCCCTCTCTCTCTCTCTCTCTCTCTCTCCTCTCTCTCTCTCTCTCTCTCTCTCTCTCTCTCTCTAGAGAGAGAGAGAGAGTGACTCGCCCGGCGTGGTACCACTGCAGCAGAAATACATATCTCTCTCTCTCTCTCTCTCTCTCTCCTTCCTTTCCCTTCTCTCTCTCCTTTCTCTCTCTCATCTCTCTCGTGGAGGATGAAGAGGAGGAGGAGGGAGAAGAAATAGTAGATGAAAAAGAAAGATAGGAGAGAGAGAGAGAGAGAGAGAGAGAGAGAGAGAGAGAGAGAGAGAGAGAGAGAGAGAGATTGATTGATTGATTGATTGATACATTTATTGGCCACTTTGTACATAACATAAATACATAACAATAATAATAATAATGCAGCCAAGGTCCATTGAGCCAAGGCTCTATTACGGACCTACAATTATAATTAATGTAAGCTGACGCATGTTGTGGCCCATCCACCACCATGGATTACTTGTTTAACAAACAATGAATCTCGTGGAAAATAATATGAAAAATAATGAATAATATAAGAGAGAAGGGAATAATATAAGAGAGAGAGAGAGAGAGAGAGAGAGAGAGAGAGAGAGAGAGAGAGAGAGAGAGAGAGAGAGAGAGAGAGAGAGAGAAGGGAAAGGAAGGAGAGAGAGAGGAAGGGAAGAGGAGAGAGAGAGAGAGAGAGAGAGAGAGAGAGAGAGAGAGAGAGAGAGAGAGAGAGAGAGAGAGAGAGAGAGAGAGAGAGAGAAAGGAAAGGAAGGAGAGAGAGAGAGAAGGGAAAGAGAGAGAGAGAGAGAGAGAGAGAGAGAGAGAGAGAGAGAGAGAGAGAGAGAGAGAGAGAGAGAGAGAAAGAGACTCGCCTGGCGTTTTAACACTGCAGCAGAAATACATATCTGGCAACTTAGACCGTCGGCCAGGGAGCTGAGACTCTGATGGGACCATACATCTGCACGAGTGCCCTAAAACTGAACCCAAACCTATCCTTAACCTAACCAAACCTAAATGAAACCTAAACCAAACCTTAACTTAAGCTAAATTTAACCACTTAATTTTATATGATTATAGCTAGGTTTGGTTACGTTTAGGCATAGACCACTGTAAATCTGGACTGCGCACGGAATATCGGCCTGTTGCACAAGGGCCCTTAAGTCGGAGGGCCTGTTTTCAACTTCACTGTTCACTCGGCAGAGTTGGGCATCGCAATTTTTTTTCCAATTCCGCAATCGCAATTCCGCAATTCCGACCTGCACCAGTCCGCAATCGCAATTCCACAATTTTTTTCAGATAGGCCTTTTCGCAATCGCAATTCCGCAATTCCGCAAACTAATTTTGACACCTACAATTAAAACAAAACGGTCAATTTATAGTTTCACCCAACCAACGATTTTCTGATGCGCCTTATGTTTTTCTGGTGTGTGTGTTTTGAATGAATCTGCTAACCGTTTCTGTCGCAATTATTATTATTTTTTTTGTTTTTGCAAAAATGACAAAAAAGAAAAAAAAATGAACCTAAACCTAACCTAACCTTTACCTATACCTAACCTAACCTAACCTAACATATACCTAACTTAACCTTTACCTAACTAAAAAAAAAAAAAAAAACTAACCTTTATCTACCTAAAAAAAAAAAAAAAAAAAAAATTGCGACAGAAACAGTTAGCAGATTCATTCAAAACACATAAAAACACACCAGAAAAACATAAGGCACATCAGAAAATCGTTGGTTGGGTGAAACTATAAATTATCCAACAAAACACCTACAATTAAAAAATAAAATGTCTATAGACTCTTAAACACCTACAGTTAAAACAAAAAATGTCTCAAGACTTTTTATTAGTGTTTATTTTTAATACTTCTGTATTCCTATTCTGTTTCTATCTATACTTGTTACTTGTCATTCACAATTAAGTCTTTGTCTCTTTTAGTGTTTTTCTTTACTTTTACACTTCACAGTCTACTGGCTAGTAATCACTAGGTGACTAGGGTATATGAAAGAGGGTAACGCCATTCATAGGCCCTATGCTAAACGCTACTGGGCGCCATCTTAGCGCCAGGGCCTCTTCGTTCACCCAAGACCCGGGGAAGTTCTCAAGGCATGACCCCGCAGTATATCATGTTATACATGTATAAAGGATATACTGTTATCTTCGGAAATGTTTGTTCTATAAGATTATCACATAAAACACAGTAAAACACATTAAATAAAGGCCATTATGAGACTCTGAAGAAATATGCATGAACTTAAAATTCACTTAAACGTGTCGTCATGCAAAACTTTGTGGGACAACATATTACATGGAAGATATCAATAGAAGCAGAATTGTATTAGCTTTCCATTGATATATTTCGTTTTCTGATAAATGCAGTAGTACCTTGCAAAAATGAGCGTTAACTAAATAAATCGCCGCGCAGGCCGCTCTCTGTGATGACTGTGTTCACAAATAATCAAATATATATTGGATATATATCGCCTTTTATTCAGCCTTTATAACAATTTTTCTATGTTTTAACTTTTAACTAGTAAATTAAAGGATAATTTATAGTTTCACCCAACCAACGATTTTTGATGCGCCTTATGTATATAATAAGGCGCATCAGAAAATCGTTGTTGAACTGAAACTATAAATTGACAAATTAATTTACTAAATACTCAGTAGATTAAGGAATACTTACTTGTCCAAGTGACTCAAGTTAGCTGGAAGCTTCTCTCCACCTGTTTCCTGGCCCTGCATGCTCTCGACGCTCCGTGCTCTGGCTGAGGGGTGAGTGCTGGGAGATCATTCTGAGCCTCCAATCACTTCTGACACATCCCACTTCTAACACTATCAGTATCCAGTGTATCCACACTCATACTCCTACGCCTAGGCGACGGAGATGGCGACAAAAACTTGTCCATTCTGGTTAATTTGCTAATTTTCAGAGGCAAAAATAGACTTAATAAACGGCGTTTATAAATAAAACGGGTATTTTTGCTTCTGTCTAATTTGTAATTTCAAATTTTTTATATTTTTGCAGATTGTGCTCATATAATTAGCGTTTAGTAAAAGCTAATTTTTTGAGCACAAACTGCAAAATATAAGACAATTTGAAAATTACAAATCAGACAGAAGCAAAATAGCCATTTTATTTACTAAACGCCGTTTATTAAGCCTATTGTTACCCCTATATATAAGTTAATAACCGGTTTTTTTTTTCCCCCACAGTAGACAGGGTTAGCAGGGGGCTGGGCGGGCGCAAACGAAAGGGAAACGCGGCAAAAGTGAAATTTTTCGGGTCCATATAAAATATTTTTCGCTTTGCGCAAAAACCGAAAATTTTTCGCCCCTTTTTGGGGTTTGCGCTCTCGATATTTTAAAAGTCCGCAAATGCGCAAACTTAGCAGAAAAACTTTGCCGAGAAACTCAAATGACGTAAAATCAAGAAGGGCTCAGACGTCATGAGGCCGAAGCGATCGAGTCTGACGGCCAAGAACTTCGAGAAGCTGGTGTTCCTCAAGGGTAACATGAACCTCCTCAAGGGTCGGTGGGAGCTGGAGGACAGTGACGAGGAGGACTAGTATTAGTATTGTGTATTTTAATTTTTCAACTATTTTGTGTTGTTTTGACAGTATTATCTTATTCTTTATATAAACTTGTGTTCAATAAATGCTTCAAATACTGTAAACATTCAATCTTTTAATCATTTATACACTTTATATTAATTTAACATGGAATTTTTCAGTTTGCAGACTAAAAAATGAGGTTTGCGCTTTAACTTTTATGTTTGCGCTTTAATTTTTTAAATTTGCGGTCTAGTTGTTTTTTTGCGCTAGAAATTTGCGCTTTTGCGCTTGCGCTCCACCTTTTTTCAAGAATTTTGCACTTTGCGGACTCTATCGCGAAAATTTGCGCTTTACGCTTTGCGGACTAAGGAAAAAAAATTGCGCGCCCAGCTCTGCTGGTTAGTGGTTACTAACCACTGCCAGTAACCAGTGTCTATTGTCTAATTTGTGCAATCTTAGTACTTCACTAACACAACAACAGTATATGTAGGATAAATCAGTAATCACACACACGGCCAGCGTAGTGAGCGTACACGCTCTCAATCCCAAGTCCCAGAACGCACTGACTGAGTGAGTGACTGCTACACTAGCTATAACACTAGCTAGCGATGCTTGGACGATGCTTGCTTGGTCTTGGTACGAAGACCGTTTTTTCTCGCAATTGAAAACTGATTGGTTTCTGCAACAAAAACACAACAAGCTTGGTAGGGGTCGAAATAATAATCAGTCCAAAACATTGCAAACAATATCACACATTTCAGCAAGTGTTATTGGAGTGGTCTTCGTAATCCAAGACGGTGCTTGGACGACAAAAACACGGCTCATTGGCAGTTGGCAGTGTCGTCTCCACCATATTTGGTGGGAACTTACGTTCACGCGGGCACTTGCCATTTTGAAGGTGGTGATCGTCACAATTATTGCGATTGCGTTTCAAAATTTTGGCGGTCCGCAACCCGCAATTCTGCATTTTTTTCACGCATCCGTAATTGCGCAATTCCGCAACCGAATTACCCATTCCGCAAGTTATTGCGATTGTGCTTTAAAATTTTGGCGGTCCGCAGTTCCGCAATTTTTTCAGGCATCTGTAATTGCGCAATTTTGCAACCGAATTACCATTCCGCAAGTTGCGGAATTGCGGACTAAAATTGCGGAATGCCCACCTCTGTCACTCGGTAACCAGGAAGGATATCGAAGCAAATTTTCGTAGATTTTCAGTTCCTAATAGAAAGTCGCTGATAGTGACAAAGAGAGAAATACATAGGAGAGAAAGAAGAAACTATAGGAGATGAGTGGAGATGATAGGAGTCTATAGGAAGTAAAGAAGAGGCTGTTATGGAGATGTGGAGGTTAGTGGAGATAAGTGTAGGGGGTTGAAAGGGTGTGAAATGATGTTACGGTGAGGTGGAGGAGAGGTTGTGGGAGGAGGGGGGTTAGTGGCCGAGGTTGAATTTTGTGGCTTCGCGAAACTGGCACGTAATTTTAGGTTATGTAACAGCGGTGATGAATGTTACGTGTGTGTGTGTGTGTGTGTGTGAGGTGATTAAAACCATATGAGGTAAAGTTAATGATGCGTCTCGGATTTCACTCACCTCACAACCCACTCACAAGTCACAACACATAATAACCTACTCATTTATAACTAATAACACCTCTTAATCCACTCACAACACCTCATAACCCACTCACAACAGATCATAACTACTCATAACCCACTCACAACAAATCATAACTACTCATAACCCACTCACAACACATCATAACCCACTCATAACAAATCATAACTACTCATAACCCACTCACAACATATTATAACCCTCTCACAACAAATCATAACTACTCATAACCTACTCACAACACATCATAACCACTCATAACCCCTCACAACAACTCATAACCCACTCACAACCCATTAACAACACCTCATAATTATTAATAATATCTTATAACTCTCTAACAACACCTCATAACCCACTCTCAACGCCCTCACAACCCACTAACAACACCTCATAGTTATTAATAATATCTTATAACTCTAACAACACCTCATAAACCACTCACAACACACTCACAACCCACTCACAACACCTCATAATTATTAATAATATCTTATAACTAACAACACCTCATAACCCACTCACAACACCCTCACAACCCACTCACAACACCTCATAATTATTAATAATATCTTATAACTCAATAACAACACCTCATAACAACTCACAACCCACTTTAAACACCTCACAACCCACTCACAACACCTGCCACCATAACTATCACTCCCTACCACATGCACAACTACACTCCACCACAACCCATTACAACTCCCACTTCCACACCACTCCTAACACCAGCCTTCTATCCCCCCACCACTACCACACCTCTCTATCCTTCCACAATATTCCATCCCTTTCCTCTACCCCCTACCACACTATAACCACGCCCCAATATTTTCCACCACTATCACAACCATAACCACACCTACCTCTTATCTTTCCTGAATATTCTATCCCCCTACTTTCCCCCCAACACACTATAACCATCCCCCTCCTTTCCCCCCACCACACTATAACCACACCCCAATATCTCCCCCACCACACTATAACCACACCCCAATATCTCCCCCACCACACTATAACCACACCCCAATATCTCCCCCACCACACTATAACCACACCCCAATATCTCTCCCACCACACTATAACCACACCCCAATATCTCCACCCCACCACACTATAACCACACCCCAATATCTCTCCCACCACACTATAACCACACCCCACCACACTATAACCCCCATCCTCTACCCCCCTACCACACTATAACCACCCACCCCCACCCACAACCATTCCACATAATTTCCTCTAATCTCCCAGCCACTCGCACCCCAACCACCACCCTCCACCCCCACCACCACACCTTCACCCCACCACCACACCCCACCACCACCACCACACCTTAGCCACACCCCAACCACACTTATGCGTTCTCGGTACAGTCAAGGACGGTGTATGTAGATGGGACCAGTAGGGCCCCTATGCAGCCTGCCGATTTCAAAACACTGGTGCGTAAACAGTCCAGAGATATAGTGGTCTCTGGTTTAGGCTAAATTTAGGTTAAGTTAAGGCTTTGTTTAGATTTGATTTAGGTTAGATTACGTTTAGGATAGGTTTAGGTTAAGTTTTGTAGAGTTATTTAGGTTACTGACGTCACTCCGCTTACGATACAACTGTTTTCCCTAATTGAGCTAGGATGCTAATTTTTTTACTGAAAGCTGTGCACATGATAGTAATTATTAAGATAAAGTTTCATTGAATTATACCTATAAATACATCAATTTAAAATAATTAAGTTGAATTTGTCCGCGATTTTAGTCAATTATTCATATCGCTACTAGTCACTAGCTATTAGGAGTTCTGCCTTGGTTATTTTTTTATGAAAAATATTGGGCATAGTGCCAAACTTGGACTGATTGTTTCTGGTGTAGGCTCAGTGGTTATGCTCTGCTCGAATTTCAATTTTTTTTTTTTTGACCCACGTAATAACATAAGCTTCAATATAAAATCAGATATTCAACTTTCCAGACCTTAGACCAGTCCAAAACTTAAAGTAATCGTCCAGACCATTTCATCATTCCTGATTTGAAGTAGTTAGAGTATAGCCATTATCGAGTGTATCAACAATATGTTGTCACTTTTTGCATCCAGTCAGCCGTTTTTTAATAATCCGCAATCAAAATCTGTAAATTCCCTGAGCTTCGAAAACGCTGCTGGCAACTGGCAGACGATGCGCCACGGCTCGGTGACGTAAGAGGAGGAAGAGGCTCCTCTTCCCGCGCTGATCAGAAGCACATAAACACAAGAGATAAATATAGTACTTGAAGATTTGTGGGTGTTTCTGATGGATTTTTTTTGCGATATGCCACATGCATGCATCCTTTATGGGTGCAGCAAGATAGCTGTGCCTTTCGAGAAAAGCTTGCACACGTTTCCGACTGATACGACAACGTTAAATGTGTTGAAAAGATTTGTGCGGCGGACTAGGGCAGATTGGAACGGGAAGTTGAAATTGGCAAGGATTTGTAGTGATACACCCACCACACACACACACACACACACACCACACACACACACACACACACACACACACACACACACACACACACACACACACACATACACACATACACACACACACACACACACACACACACACACACACACACACTCACCACACACACACACACACACACTCACCACACACACACACACACACACTCACTCACTCACTCACTCACCGGATCTGTTGTGTTGCTGTGTGTCACCACCATCACTATCACCAATTGTTGTGTGTAAGGGGGTTGTTGTGTGTAAGGGGTTGTTGTGTGTAAGGGGGTTGTTGTGTGTAAGGGGTTGTTGTGTGTAAGGGGTTGCTGTGTGTAAGGGTTGTTGTGTGTAAGGAGTTGTTGTGTGTAAGGGGTTGTTGTGTGTAAGGGTTGTTGTGTGTAAGGAGTTGTTGTGTGTAAGGGGTTGTTGTGTGTAAGGGGTTGTTGTGTGGGTCACCACCCTATGCGGCCGCCGTCCCCATGCGGCCGCCCGTATGATCCACATATATAGAGGGCAGTCGCGCGGAGCAAACTATTGTTATACGAATGTTTATTGTACGTTATGTTTAACATATATAACTATATGTTAAACATAAGATATGTCATAAGTTACTAACCTAACCTCACTATAACCCCTAAAAATTACTAACCTAACCTAACCTAACCTAACCTCACTATAACCCCCTAAAAGTTACTAACCTAACCTCACTATAACCCCCTAAAAGTTACTAACCTAACCTCACTATAACCCCTAAAAGTTACTAACCTAACCTCACTATAAGTTACTAACCTAACCTCACTATAACCCCCTAAAAGTTACTAACCTAACCTCATTATAACCCCTAAAAGTTACTAACCTAACCTCACAATAACCCCTAATAGTTACTAACCTAACCCTACCATAACCCCCTAAAAGTTACTAACCTAACCTCACTATAACCCCCTAAAAGTTACTTATATTGCCGTAGGCGGCCGCATGGGGCCCACGGCCGCATTGGGGATACACCGTTGTGTGTAAGGGGTTGTTGTGTGTAAAGGGTTGTGTGTGTAAGGGGTTGTTGTGTGTAAGGGGTTGTTGTGTGTAAGGGGTTGTTGTGTGTAAGGGGGTTGTTGTGTGTAAGGGATTGTTGTGTGTAAGGGGTTGTTGTGTGTAAGGGGTTGTTGTGTGTATAAGGGGTTGTTGTGTGTAAGGGGTTGTCGTGTGTAAGGGGTTGTTGAGTGTAAGGGGTTGTTGTGTGTAAGGGGTTGTTGTGTGTATAAGGGGTTGTTGTGTGTATAAGGGGTTGTTGTGTGTAAGGGGTTGTTGTGTATAAGGGGTTGTTGTGTGTATAAGGGGTTGTTGTGTGTAAGGGGTTGTTGTGTGTAAGGGGGTTGTTGTGTGTATAAGGGGTTGTTGTGTGTATAAGGGGTTGTTGTGTGTAAGGGGTTGTTGTGTGTAAGGGGTTGTTGTGTGTATAAGGGGTTGTTGTGTGTAAGGGGTTGTTGTGTGTAAGGGGTTGTTGTGTGTAAGGGGTTGTTGTGTGTAAGGGGGTTGTTGTGTGTATAAGGGGTTGTTGTGTGTAAGGGGGTTGTTGTGTGTAAGGGGGTTGTTGTTGCCGCTAACATCTGTTCGTCCGCCTCGTATTCTGGTCTGAGGTTCGTTTTCCTCATAGTATATGCGAGCAGGGTAATTTATTTCGGTCTCAGATTGAGCATCGTACTCTAGATCTGTCACAGCGACAGATTCACTGTCTGACACCGAAGTACAATCGCTCATCATAACATTTGCCGACAGGTGTCAGACAGATGTTTACATTGGAGCGTTCCTCCTCTGACGTCATCAATAACATTCGTAGCCCTGTTGGAGGGAAGAATTTATTTTTCGCGCGCTTTTTACAAAAGTCATGTTTTTACGGAAATAAGGCCTGGAAATCAATTATTTTTGGTGGATTAGGTGTTTTGAATTCAACATAATTAGGCAAAATAAAAATGGGTCTGGACGATTACTTTAAGAAAAAGTGTCAGCTTTCAAATTAAAAAAAACTATGGAAATCGGAAAATAATTGCCAGAGTATGTAGTAAGAGTTTGAATGACATTATCTTAGGCAAAAACGAAACTCTAGAAATGGCCGTCAAAGTTTTATTATGTTTTTATTTTTTTAGTTTTTTTTATTGTTTTATTGTTTTCAAAGTTTATTTTTTTCTTCGGAGAAAAAATATAGCAAAACCAAGAAAAAAAGAGAAAAAATAGTATAATGAGCTGCCCAGTGCCCACGTGCTATTACGTCATATATAAACAAATCATTGCCAGCCTACCTATAGTACAGGTTGAAGTTCCCAAACTCGGCATCCCAAGACTCGGCAACACCCAAAACCCGGCTATGGTTCCGGATTTTCCAAAACACGGCAGAACACCCAAAACCTGGCGCGTAGTTGCCGGGTCGGCCGCTAGGTGCCACCACACTAGGATTTATATACTGTATATATATTATATACTGTACGTATATATATTATATATATTATATACTGATTTATATTTATACATATTCTCCTTCTTCCTCTATCTCAGTACGTATTATATAACATATTAGAATCCAAATAATTTTTTCCTGAGATTTTTTTCATGTGATTTTCATGCTTTTTTCCCCCTTAATATATCTACGTTCTAAAAGTCGGAAAATTCCATTACTCGGCTCGGCGCTGGTCCCGAGGTTGCCGAGTTTGGGAACTTCAACCTGTACACACAAACCTCGTTTTCCCGGACTAATAGGGGGGAGCACTGGTCCGGGAACTGCAAAAGTCCGGGAATCGCAACAGTCCGATGCCATTTAAATTTTTGTTTGTTTTATAGATACATCACAAAGAACTGGCCAAGGGCACAACAAAAATGGGTAACACAAAGCCCGCTTAGTTGCCAGTCCCTATAAAAAACACAGTAAGAGAATAAAATATAAAAAAACCCACATTACCCACCCCCGGACGTTTATCCTACTCTAGTATTTACTGTCCGGCAACCACCAATATCAACTACCCCGCCGCGGACTTTTACGTCCGCTGAGCATGCTGCCACCTGGCGGGAGGCAGCAGAAAGTGTTCAATAGTCTCAGAGATGTTCCTGCACCAGGGGCAGTGGGAGTCAGGGGACTGACGGAGGCGGTGCAGGTGAACCGTGAGTGTCGTGTGCCCAAATGTAAACAATACGACCGCTGAGCATGCTGCCACCTGGCGGGAGGTGCGGACACTGACCAGGGGTGACAGGAGACGGTCGGACCGCCGGACAACTTTGTCAATTTACGAACAGGACCAGGCATTTCAACGTAAAAAAAAAATGTCCGGGACTCTGACTTATCCCCGGACCTCGGATTTTGTCCGGCAAATCCGATATCTGGGAAATGGAGGTCCGGGAAATCGAGGTTTGTGTGTACTTAAAATATTTATTGAAAATAGAAAAAAATGTCATATGACAGCAACCTTTTGGGACGGTAATGCCAAAACATGAGGCAAATTTTTCACAAGTTTTCGCAAATTTTGGACTTGGCTCGCAGGGAGGACCGTTGTTGGGGAGGGCGTCATGCGAGGCATCTGCTGTGGACGGATGAGTCTCCTTGGTTGAGAAGCAGCCGGAGAAGGAAGAATAGGGATCTGTGTGGGCGCGTCATCATCCTGCAGGCTCTGCAATACATTAAATATGTTGCCCGTTAAGAGTGCAGAGTATGGGATGTCGGGGCGTACAGCCCGTGGAGGAGAAGCGGAAGGGGGCGTCCTGACAGAAGAGGACGGAGGTATGGGGGCCTTACGCCTCGGAAGTTGTTGTGTCTCAGAGCCTTGTTTATGTCATGCAGTGGCTTATTGTCCTGGGCAGAGTAGTGTAAAGCTGCTGGGCCTCACGGTTGTAGGGGCAGTACCCTGATCTTGGGCCATTAGGCCCGCCACACTGAAAGCAATGGAAGGGCTTGTCCCAGGTACCGTCATGAGTCTTATATGGGTGGGGGCCACTGCAACGTGAACAACGGATGGCAGGCTGGCAGGTGTTGATTGAGTGGCCGACCCTTTGGCACCCAGGGCATCGAAGTAGGGGAAGTGTAGGACTGACACCAAAAGATTAACTGGCCTATGGAAACTCTGCGGCAAGGGGTCCCTTACCTTCAGGAGAAGCCACCTGCCAGTGGCGGAGGGAGGGAGTAGTCGAGGAGGAATCCAAGTACAGTCAACCCTCGATTTAACGGACTTCGGATTTAACGGACTCCATTTGCGTGACAAATTTGCGGGCAAGAATGGCATGCCAGACCACTTATCCCCGCTTGAATTGTCAACTAAACATAATTTATTATTTTCTCATTTTACTTTGGAATGCTTGGGTTTTAAGGAGTTTTGATGTATCAGATATTAAGATACATAAGGAAGGAACCTGTGTTGCTAGTGATTTAGTGGTAGAAGGTGTGTATTGTTTAAAATAGTGATTATTAGTTTTATGGGGTGATCGCTGCAAGACTGTCTCCCTGTCACCTCAACACCTTAAATCACTCTTATTCAAGGCGACACACGGTGCTACACTGACCTAAATAGTGACACGTGTATAGAACAGCTCATCACAACCATATACTATTATAATAATGAGCAATAGTCATGATAAGCAATACCTTTGACAGCCACGGCCTGTGTCGGGCTTGTTGTTGTTGTTCTTCTTGTGACCTCTTCTGCTTAGGATCGCTTTGTAGGTCTGTCAAACTCGAACTCGAGCTTGACACATATCTCCTTCTTTGCCACTCTGTAGCCCTTTCTTTAGTTTTCTTTCTTTTCCTTTTTTCTTTTAGTTGTGATCATTTATTTACCTTTCACTAGCCAGACGGTGAAAGAAAACACTAACCTTTTAGGGATAACTCATCACTTTATGGGAAACTTTTTCTTCCTTTTTATCTCATTTTTGGGTGATTGTAATGTCTCATGATACTGCTGCCACGGCTGCGCTGCCAGGCGTCTTGAGCGATGAGCACCTTGCTTGTATTTTCATATCTTTACTCATATGTATGAATAATAGCCATTAAAATGAGATTACAGGGAGGTTCCGAAGATACGAGCAGTTAGGTTCCACCTGGCATACTCGTAAAGCGAAATCTCATATAACGAAACACATAACTAATGGTAAAATATAGGTTTGGTTCCAGGACCATCAATTAAAAAAAAACAAGGAAAAAAAAAAGACATGTTTTTCAAGCTAAAGTAAACTATAGCAAACACAACAAACACAGCGTCTATATTACCCACACTGTACTACCTATTCTGTAGAAAAAGCATTCTGAAAGAGAAAATAGCACACAAAATAACATAACTGCACATTAATTAAACATAAAACATGCATAACACTCACAAGTGGTAATGTTGTGTGGGGAGACAGGAAGCTGGCAAGTAGCCAGCTGAGAGTCCCTGTTTGCTCTCTCCGAGGCTCGAGAGAAAACAGGGGTGACTGCGTTTGCAGGGATGACTGGGTTAGAGTTCTTCCTCCTCCCCTTGATCACTTGGGGAAGAGGAAAGATCCTCGGTGCTGCTGCGTGATACAATAGACTCGAGAGGGTAGGGTAGGTAAAGCCCCCTTCACACATTCCATAATTGAACCACGAAAGTGCCAACAATGCAGTGCGCAGTGCCGTCATGGTCCTGGTTATGGGTCCATCGTGACCGATCGTGACGCTCGTGACGCGCTCGGCCGAGGCCACAAAAAGTTAGTGCATGCATTACAAAATTGGGAAGCTCCCCGATTTTCATACCCAACGCAGCGATATCGTAAGTCTATCGTGACGCTATCGTTATCTATGTAGCAGCTTCGTGACACTATCATGATCGTCGTATGTTTATCGTGACGATAAGAAATCGTTACGCGCTCCTACATCCCTGCCTTCCCCCCCTTTTTTGCACCCCCTTCCGCCTTCCCCCCCCTTTCTCATTCACCTCCACCCACCCCCGACTCCACTCCCCCTACTCCCACCACCACGTGATAACATTCCCCCCTCGACTACCTTCCCCTTACTCCCACCACCACGTGATGACACTCCCCCCGTGACTCCCTACCCACTACTCCCATCAGCACGTGGTAACACACACCCCCCCACCAACACCACGCCTTCTCCACCCCCCCCCCCTCCGTTTCCCCACCAACACCAACACCCCCTTCTTTATTACAACCCCCCTCCCCCGTTTCCCCCCATTCCCCATCACCAACACAACCCTGTTTCTCCCACTTTCATCTCTATAGTCGGCCCCTTCCTTCTCCATCACCATGGCAACCCCCACCCACGTGTGGGGCTAGCTCTTGACGCTATCGTGGTACGTTCATGGCACCGTCATGGCACTGTCGTGGTTATCGTAGCTCTATCGTGACGACAAAATGACCGTTTATTTTCCATTCGTGACATAGTCTTACAGCTGTCATGACTCTATCGTGACCATCTTACGACCGTCATGACACATACGTACAGGCAGCGTGACATTGTTGTGAGGCTATCGTGGTCTGCGTTTTTCGGGGTTAAATTTCACGATAGCGTCAATAATCAAATTGGTGGCGCTATCGTGGTTCGATTATGGAATGTGTGAAGGGAGCTTAAGGACAAGGGAGGGGTGCGCAGACCTCTTCCACTGCCCACAAACTCGTCTCTGCGCATCTGAATCATTGTACATCGTCCAGGATGTGAATTTTTGTAGGCCACATTGTCGTACCGAGCCACCAGAATTATCATATTTTCAGATTGATTATCGTACAACCTTAGGTAAAATCATATAGTCAGTAAATGACTTTATAATTTTAGTAAATAACTTGTAATTTACTTTAGTAAATAACTTGGTAATTTTACTCACCCCAGTTTGAATGTCGTAGCATTGGATTTTCGATCTCGTATATTGAAAATAGACCCTAATTTACACATCTCGTATCATCGGATTCTCGTATACCGAATGCTCCTATAACGGGACCTCCCTGTACAGGGAGGTCCCGTTATACGAGCATTCGATATACGAGAATCCGATGATACGAGATGTATAAATTAGGGTCTATTTTCAATATACGAGATCGAAAATCCAATGTTACGACATTCAAACTGGGGTGAGTAAAATTACCAAGTTATTTACTAAGTAAATTGCAAGTTATTTACTAAAATTATAAAGTCATTTACTGACTATATGATTTTACCTAAGGTTGTACGATAATCAATCTGAAAATATGATAATTCTGGTGGCTCAGTACGATAATGTGGCCTACAAAAATTCACAACCCTGGGCGAGAAGCCAGCAACGGAGGTAGTATGGCCAGCAACGACCTGCTCTCGCACTACCTAGATACTACTTTCCCTAACGACGGAAGCTACAAAGCTCCCTCGATAGGTCGTAAACGAGTAGGAAGGTTGTGACTGGCTAAGGCGTCATTCGTCACCAGCCAATGACAAACAGTTTTTAAAACTTCTCGACCAATCACAAGTCAGCGAGACATATTTCCGGGCAAGAATGGCATGCCAGACTGCCTCTCTCTGCCTTCTGTCCCCGTCATCTAAAACTAATTCTCGTTTCATTTGGAATGCTTGCGTTTTAAGGAGTTTTAATGTATCAGATAGTGAGATATATAAGTAAGGAGCCTGTGTTGCTAGTGTTTTGGTGGTAGAAGGTGTGTGTGTGGGTTAAAATAGTGAATATTTGTGATATGGGGCGGCTCCGCGGCAAGAATTTCTCCGTCACTCACTGCCTCGCCAGCAGTCACCTTATCATAACATCTTTAAATAGCCCTTATTTAAGGTGACACACGGTGCTACATTGATTTAGATAATGACACGTGGATATAACATCTCACCATAATCACTAGGTTGTATAATAACGAGTAATAAGACGTTTAAGCCTGCCCAAACCTACCGTGGCGGAGGTGTCGGCCTGCCCCGTCCGCCGCCTCTCTCCAAAACCGCCGTCATCCGCCTCACCTGTGCCTTCCTGAAGAAGACAGTCAGCTCCTACGCCTGTGATAGCACCATAGGATATCACCAGTGATCATAGGATTCCTCAAAGGATCCTCGCTTTCTTACTAAATAATTACCAAGGAGATCTCCGCTGGCGGCGGACATCGGCTGCCGCCCGCACAACACAACACCCCGTTATCAGCTGTATAATATGTGCCTTCCTGAAGAAGTCAGGTCAGCTCCCACGCATGTGATAGCACCATAGGATATCACCAGGGATCATAGGATTCCTCAAGGGGTTCTCGCACCCCTACTAAATATTACCAAATTTTATGATAGCTTGAAAAACTTTTTTTTTTTTTTTAATTGTTGGGGTCCTGGAACCGAACCTATATTTTACCATTAGTTATGTGTTTCGTTATACGAGATTTCGCTTTACGAGTATGCCAGGTGGAACCTAACTGCTCGTATCTTTGGGACCTCCCTGTATATGTCTACATTCAACTAGAATAATGATATTTCATAGCATACCAAACAGTAATGAGCGAGCCTGGATACTTACTACCACTCCTAATACCAGTCCCGAACAGTCGTGGGAGCGTGTGCCAATCCCTGATGTAGCGCCAGTCACTGTTTACCTCCCAACATAGCTACACGGTCTGGTTGTGTTTATAATTATTTCTCATTTATTTCACAGCACGTATGAGCGTACCAAATCCAGCATGTAGCGCCAGTCACTGTTTACCTCCCAACATAGCTACACGGTCTGGTTGTGTTTGTGATTATTTCTCATTTATTTCACAATTTTTCCTGTGTTTTTCCTATATTTTCACACCCTTAGGAAAATACCCTCGCTCTAACGGGCAATCGGCTTTAATGGACCACTTTTCCCCCCTTTTAGTCTGTTAAATTGAGGGTTGACTGTAACTTCCTTGATGTCACTGCCATCCAAGGGCCGCAGAGCGCCCCAAATCTCCTCAATGTCTGCTTCATCCGCTAGCGTAATGGCGTTATCAACCTTGGCGTAATGAGCGTTATCGCCCATCCGCTCAGCTCGGCGGGTGGTGACTTGCCAGTCACCAAGTTGAAATGGACCCCCCTGCAGGAAGGGTACATTTGGGAAATTGTGTTCCCACACTGCTACCACCAGAGCTGATCCATTCCCTAAGGAGTGAGATTCCCCCTCCACGAGGTACTTACTTAGCATGTAGGGGAGAAGTATGGAGGGCCTGGGTGACCCGGCACTGGGCCGGCGGGGTTAGAAAATATCGTCCACCATCGCCGTCCCTGAGGAGGAAGGAGACCTTAACCAGATCGGCGTGAGGGCGCTGATCTACAGCGGTGCGCTGGGTCTTGCCCTTTCGGTCTTCCCTGGGTGGAGTGTGGAGGCCACGTTTGGCGAGGGGGGGAAGCTCCACGTCATCAGTGTCCATGGCCGTCGCAGCCGGCACGGCAGCGGTGTCGGGGACTGCCATGGCCACGGTGGCTGCCATGACCGCAGCAGCGAGAGCCGCTAATGCCGTCAAGGTACTCGGCAGGAACTGGAGCTAGAAAGAATGACAGCCCCGCACAATGACGGAGGTGGAGGGAGGCACGACCACTGACTACTGGAAGGAGCAAGAGGCAGAGCACAACAACATTCACCTTCATGGAAACAATCCTCCTTTGCTTCTCCCAGAAGGCTCCACAGCTGTCTCATCTATTTCTAAAGCTGAATTCTTTGCTCAAACCTTTGCTAAAAATTCCACTCTGGTTGATGAAGGGCTTGATCTGTCTGCTTACAATCTTCTATCTATCTCAGTAGTAGTAGTGGTGGTGGTAGCGGTGGTTGTGGTAGGAGTAATAGTAATTCTTTCTTCCTTCCCTACCTCCCTCCCTCTCTCTCTCTCTCTTTCTTTCCTCACAATAGTTCGACAAAATATCCTTAACTGGTTCCCTTAAGCCAAAAGTTATGTGTATATGTTTATTTAGTATATGTCATTGTTATTATTGTGTTCTTTAGCAGTGTTATTTGTATTATTGTTATTACTTAATCAGTCCTTTTTTCCGATAGTTATTTTCCATTTAGAGCAATGTTAAGTATGTATGCTGCCTTATAAACCTGGAAATATGTAAAGAAGCAGCAATTATAAACAACAAACTAAACAAATAAAGTAAAAATGCACAGCATAGTTGTAACACCTCCCACCGCTCGCCAGCTGGACTGGCACTGGCTGTATTTATTCAACATACTAAAGGAGGATTCTAATTGGACAATGGGTTATGGAGACGGGAAGGCTCGGCCAATCATAACTCTACATACGAGGTGCAGATTCATAGAAGAACACGCCGTCACAGTCTCAGACAAGCGGGAAATATGAATGAGGCCACGATGGTGGCGCATCGGGGTATAAGGGTTAAGTTGATCAGTTGAGTAAGGAGTCACAATGAGGACAAAGGTGAAATGCGAGCTAGGTATAACATCTGAGGGGTAAGTTTGAAAAAATTCTAATAAATACTACATTAATTAACATAAGTGATGTAGTAAATAATTATTTCATATACTACATTACAAAGTGCTTTACCTATAGTTTTGCACTTTTTACAGTAAAATATTAGCACTCAATTGGTTTGTGGATTTGCAGACTTGTGCTTGCAGAAAGTAAGGGTTGGGGTATGCGGAAGTGCGTTTGCGGAGTGTATTTTCATTTGCAGTGCCCACCTCAGTAGCATACTCGACTGTACAGTAATAAGGGTATGGTGTAACTGTAGATAACCTATGATGAGCATCCAAGTAGTGAAGACTTTAACGTCTATACCTCGTTTAACGCACGAGTTATGTTCCATCATATGTTAAGCAAATCATATGTTAAGCAAAAATCATATGTTAAGCAAAATATGCATTAAACAAATCATATGTTCTCATTGATTTTCCCATTGACCTTAAAATTTAAGGATGCTTTTATACGGAATATAATTTTTTTTGTGCAATAAACGATTTTTGGTATAATTTTTTATTTTTTATTCTTTTATGTAACTCTGAATTTTCGTAAAGCGAGGTTGTGTTAAACGAGGTATAGGTGTACTTCATATTTCAATAATGTATGTGCTTTAACGTGGATGTCTAATGTTTTTTTTTTTATAAATGTCTGATGCTTTACCTGGGTTTCTATAATTCACTTTTCTCCTTTCTTTTCTGAATTAGGGATGGCACTACCTATGAATGTTCCACACGTTGGGGAGAATTTAGAAGCTGCCTTTAAAAGTCAAATTGTTCCTGACCAAGAATTTTTGCTTCAAGGTAAGTCACTTATTGAAGCATTGTAAATACAGTAGTCCCAATTAAGACTCAGTCAATGTGGCAGGTCTATGTATGGCGTTAAAAGAAGACAGTCAGTGGTGTTTGATGGTTATTGTCACCGAGTCTGCACTATGCTACTGTGCTGAACCTACTACTTTTAACATAAGTATACTAAAAAATAAACATACATACAGGGAGGTCCCGAAGATACGAGCAGTTAGGTTCCACCTGGCATACTCGTAAAGCGAAATCTCGTATAACGAAACACATAACTAATAGTAAAATATAGGTTTGGTTCCTGGACCCCATCAATTAAAAAAAAGAAGAAAAAAGACATGTTTTTCAAGCTAAAATAAACTATAGCAAACACAACAAACACACAGCGTCTATATTACCCACACTGTACTACCTATTCTGTATAAAAAGCATTTTGAAAGAGAAAATAGCACACAAAATAACATAACTGCACATTAATTAAACATAAAACATGCATAACAAGCAAAAAAGACGTTTTAATGTAGGGGATGCCGCGTGATACAAGAGAGGGTAGTGTAGCGGTCCCAAGATTGGGGCCGCACACCTGCTAATTACCCCTAAGGGTCAGGCCGCATCATATGCTTAATTACCCTTCAGATCACGCCTTGCTAGGGGTGACCTGACTGCGGTCCCAAGGTTGGAGCCGCACACCTGGCTAATTACCCCTAAATGTCAGGCCGCGCCATATGCTTCAGGTCACGGCTTGCTAGGGGTGACCTCACTGGGGTCAACCGAATCCCCCTTTGTCCAGCCCGGGAGTGGTAGGGCGCGCATTTTGAACTTGATAATTTTACTCACCCCAGTTTGAATGTCGTATCATTGGATTTTCGATCTCGTATATTGAAAATAGACCCTAATTTACACATCTCGTATCATAGGATTCTCGTATACCGAATGCTCGTATAACGGGACCTCCCTGTACATAGTTAGGCTATTTTAAGGGGGGCGACCGGTTTGATGACATTTTCGTTAATAGAGTTCAACCAAAGTTTAACACACGATAGGGGACAAAAATGAAGAAGGGTGTGAAGGTGAAGAACAGTAATCATGATAGTCAAGGAAGGAATACAGTTGGTCAAGGCAGGAAGAAAGACATTAGGATTATGTAAAAGACAGGGACAAAACAGACAGTCAGAGTAAATACAACTAGTGGGAATATTGACAAGATGAAGAAGTGCAACTTAAAGGTTTATTATACAAACTGTAGGAGTATTTTAAACAAGATTGATTTGCTGAGAGGAATATCTTGTGTTGAAGATTTTGATATAATAGCATTAACAGAAACTTGGTTAGATATGACAGGCAAAGTATTTAATCCAGAAGTTGAGAAAGAGGGGTATTAGTAATTTTATAAGGACAGGTTAGGCAGTAGAGGTGGAAGAGTTGTGCTTCATGCAAGAGATACATTGCAGTGTTTTGTTAACAATGTTATAAAAACAGATGATAGTGTAGAATCTATATGGGTGGAAATTAGACAAAGAACTGATAAGATGGTCTTGGGTATAGTGTACAGGCCTCCAAATTTATATAAAGAGGATTCCATTCCTATATGGCAGGAAATAAGCAAGGCTTGTAGATATAATAGAATAATTATGCGTGGTAGGAGATCTGAGGAACATTGATTGGGATTTAATTGTAGGTGATAATGACACAGATGAATCGTTAATACTAGTTCAGGATAACTTTCTAAAGCAAGCAATCAAGGAACCTACTACTGTAGATAACACTAAAGTCGCCAGCACAACGTTTTTTTCGATGTACAGACGTCTGGTGGCGTTAATACTTACATTTCTACATCCATGATTTCAGGAAAGTTAGAAGGGGATATCTGGAGAGTCTGTGTCATTTTGTGTCTTCATATGTGTCATATTATGGCTATAAATGAACAAATTACCAAAATATCAACCGAGTGGCGACCTACACTAAGATCGCCAGCTAGTGTTTATGTTCT
Organism: Chionoecetes opilio; assembly: GCA_016584305.1. NCBI lineage: Eukaryota > Metazoa > Arthropoda > Malacostraca > Decapoda > Majidae > Chionoecetes > Chionoecetes opilio. The sequence goes on from JACEEZ010005071.1 coordinate 837,968, forward strand.
GAGTGTCCTCCCGCCATCATCGTCGCCCGAAAAAATAACTAGTAGTGAAATTTTAAACCATATATACTTGCAGATACAAAGCATAAAACAATGTTGAAACAGGGTAGATTATACAGTCTTGATATAAACTACTGTGTATCTATTTCAGTGGCATATACAAATCAGTAGTGATGCTATAATTCGTAATATATGGCGCCTGGCGACTATAGTGTTATCTATGGTAGGGGAGACAGTATCCTACATTTAGTACTAACAAACAGGGAGGATTTAGTTACAGAAGTTGAAGTAGGAGGTCAGTTAGGTAATAGCGATCATTGTGAAACTAAGTTTTGCTTAAAATGGGAGGAAGGTTCTAGAAGTGTTAATTTGCATAGGGTACCTGACTTCAGAAAGGCTAATTATGCAGGTTTAAGAAGACACCTGGAAGGGATTAACTGGGGTCGGATAGAGGGTGAGGTGAGGACTGAGGTCGAGGCGGAGGGTGGAGTCACCGAGGTCAGTGCTGATGAGGTGTATACATTCTTTGTGAACAAGTTAATTACAGGTCAGAACAATAATATTCCTTATAGGGCGATAAGATAAAGGAATAACCATCCCAAATGGATGACTGTGAGTTTAAAAAACAAACATAGGACTAAAAAGAAAGGAACATGTATGTATAAGAAGGTAAAGGCTGGACAGGTGAACAGTGAGCAGTATAATGTGATGGCTAGGACAGTCAAGAAGTTAACAAGAACAGCAAAGAAGAAGCGTGAAACGTAGAACATTCTTAATGAAAAAATATGTTATATCTGTTCAGGTTTATAAGTTATGACTCTCTAAATGTCGAAAACCCTAGCAACTCCAGTTTCAACAGCTATTTTTTGTACTCAGAGATCTATAACTGAAACTAAGACTAGTAGGGTATTTTTTTTTCTATCAGAATAGGCTAAATTCCACTCTTTCAAATAAAACCTCAACCAATATTGTAGGTCTAATAGTTTTTGAGTTATAAAGCTCTAAATTTGAAGAAAGAAATTGCATTCCGAGAAAACACATTCAAAGTTCTAGAAGTGATTTCCAAACAAATATTTTGCCTAATGTTGGCAAAATAAGCGGGTTTTCACCAACTTAGGAATGTTGAATAGGGAAATTCTGCCTCGGGGGATATTCTCTTTTTACTTTAGGAGCACTTCTACCTCAATGGGGAGTTTTCTAATAAGCTCACGCTCAAGCCTGTTTCTCGCGCTCTCATATCCTCTGCCCTTTGAGCGTGAATGATCTATCATTTACCGTAAATTTCCTGTACTTTTTCGGGACATATCAGAATTACCCTTCAATACAACAACTGAAACAGTTCTTAATAAAAAATGTAGTTTATCATTTTGTTTTTCAGCACTTGAAGAAAATATTGGCAAAACATAGAATACTTGAAAACTCAATTTCTTAAAATCGTCATTTCATGGAAACACTGCACGTTCAAGCTGAATGAAGCTTCAGGAAGTATGTACTTGTATGTAAGCTTTCACTGAGTACCTGTTTTGGGTGTATATGTCTCTCTTACGACGAACATTTAACCAAGAAGTAATTTAAGTAATTGGCACCTCAACGAACAGTCCTCTATCGAAGACAATACATGGGTCTTGTTTACTTGTCTTGAAAAAGAGCGGGCTGCAGAAACGCATGCATCCGCCGTTATCTGCCTCACCTGTGCCTTCCTGAGGAGACAGGTCAACTACCACGCCTGTAATAGCATCATAGGACATCACCAGGGCTCATAGTGTTCCCCAAGGGATCCTCGCAGCCCTAAAACAAGAACAAAACAAGACTCTTCCCCCGAGCCGTGGATAAGAAGAAGTGACTGATATCAGATCCCGACATCGGGATGGTTTCTTCGGAGATGCTGAACGCCACACTATTTCTTGGTTAAATGTTCGTCGCAAAAGAGACAGACACATCCAAAACAGGTACTCGGCGAAAGCTTACATACAAGTACATACTTCCTGAAGCTTCATTCAGCTTGAACGTGCAGTGTTTCCATGAAATGACGATTTTAAGAAATTGAGTTTTCAAGTATTCTATGTTTTGCCAATATTTTCTTCCAGTGCTGAAAAACAAAATGATAAACTACATTTTTTATTAAGAACTGTTTCAGTTGTTGTATTGAAGGGTAATTCTGATATGTCCCGAAAAAGTACAGGGAGTTTACGGTAAATGATAGATCATTCACGCTCAAAGGGCAGTGGATGTGAGATGCGCGAGAGACATCTGGCGGCTTAGCTTTGAAAACTCCCCATTATGGAAAATGTTAGGATGGTTGGATTTTTGACCTTATGAACCGGTCGCTCCCCTTAATGCATAGTACGGATTGCAAATACAGTAAACCCTCTTATATCCGGACTAATTGGGCCAAGGAGTGATTCGAATAATGCAAGAATCCGAATAAGGGGGGGGATTATATCCTCCCATATTTATAAAAAAAAAAAAAAAAAAAAAAAAAAAAAAACTAGGTGAATATAGAACATTTCTGAGTCATGCAAATATCAATAAATATAAGATAAAATCATGTAAATATATAAATCTGCGGTAAAAATACACAATAAAAATACAGTACTGTGCAGGTGTAGTGTACAGTACTGTCAGTCCTACGTCTGGCAGCCGGCAGCTGTATTACGATGGCGGAGATTTCCTCCTCCTCCTTCGTGTTGGTTGTAGGGCTGTGAAGACCCCTTGAGGAGCCCTATGATCCCTGGTGATGTCCTATGGTACTATCAGAGGCGTGGTAGCTGGCCTGTCTTCTTCAGGAAGGCACAGGTGAGGCGGATGACAGCGTGTTGTCCTGAGAGGTAGGCAGGGCGCCAGGCGGGGCAGGTTGCTCGCCAGCAGGGTGGGCAGGGCTTTACGTCTTATTACTAGTTATTATACATCGTAGTGATTATGGTGAGCTGTTTGTTATAAACACGTGTCATTATTTAGGTCAGTGTAGTACTGTGTGTCACCATAATTAAGGGTTATTTAAAGGTGTTGAGGTGGCGGGGTAGCCAGTGATAGGGCAACATTCTTGCCGCGGCCACCCCGTAACACTAACGGAAAAAGTGTCCGTGTGACACGATCTTTAAAGGCCGTGTCATACATCTTGTTAACTTGCGATTGGTCGAGAGGTTTTAGAAACAGTTTGTCATTGGCTGGTGACTGATGACAAGTTTGAGGACGTCATTACTCGCCCAGCCAGTCAGGGCCTTCCTATCTGTTAACTACCTAACGAGGGAGGCTTGCTGGATACGGTAGTAAGGGCAGGTAATATCTAGCTGGTGGGAGAGTGGGTGATAGCTGCAGATACGACCTCCGTTGCTGGATCTGGGCCCAAGGCTCAATGGCCACAGATCACTCGCCAATACAACATTTGGACACAACAAAGAAACCACAATTACAGTATACAAAGAATATGCTCAGTGATGGATCATAAAAGCTTTGCCTGGCTGCCTGGGCCTCTAACCTCACTGACTCACACCATGACATCCTACCTAAGCCTTAAAAAAAAAAAAAAAAAAAAAAAAAAAAAAGGAGGAGGTCCGAATAATGTCGAAGTCCGAATAATGAGGGTCCGGATACGAGAGGGTTTACTGTAGTAAATAACATGAAGTGTGACGTCATTCGCATACAAACTGAATTTCTGATATTGTTTGATTTGTATGAATTGCATGATGTGATGAATTTCATCTTTCACATAGATTTAAAGATATACAGTGGTACCTTGGCTTACGAGTTTAATTCGTTCATTGATCAAGCTCGTAACTCAATTTGCTCGTATATCAAATCAATTTACCCCATTGAAATTCATTGAAATACCATTAATCCGTTCCAGCCCCCAAAAAACTACCCCAATATTTTTTTTTTTTTTTTTTTTTTTTTTTTTTACATCTATGCCTATAGCGCGTGTAGGCAGTGAGCAGCTCCAGGGGTGGGATGGTAGGCCCTGGAGGCTCACTCGAGGGCTGTGATGGTTGGCCCTCGCCCGTGGTGGCGCAGGCAGGATTCTTATAGTGACACCTGTAATTAGAGGCTCATGCCGCCCCCCTGTGTCCTCCCATGCACTCGCAGTCGAAGGTAGAGTTAATGGACAGGGCATGTGGGTGTTCTTAGGCCACTCGACGGTGCAGAAAGATTTCAAGTGGATTTATGGGTCTCACTCGGGATCGAACTCGGGTTTTCGAGAACGCCACTCGGTGACGCTAACCACTCTGCTACCGCCTCCCCTAGATTGCATCGCTTGGTTTTCACTCGGTATATCATGCCCTCACAACCTCTTGTGTGAACATGTAAACAGAAAGTCGGCAAAAAATAATGTATCTCGGCATATTGCTGTTATAACTGCATCTCTTTGCTTACACTCGGCAAAGCCTTAGTCGCATAAAGTAGTGTTTTTGTCCTTTTGACCTTTCCTGCAGGCTCAGGCTCTTCAATTTCATTGAAGTCTCCCTTCCTGCTGGAGACACCCTTGCGTGATGGAGCTGACATCTTGAAATACAGTACTGTATGATGTAATCCCAAAACACATAAAATAATTGGCAAAGTAAAGCAAAGGTCGGGAACCAGCGTGTAGGCTGTCAGCGGCTGAGCCGTGTTTATGTCGTCCAAGCACCGTCTTGGATACGAATTCCGTTTTTTGTCGAAATTGAAAAAGGATTGGTTTCTGCTTCCAAAACACAACAAGCTTGGTAGGAGCCAAAATAATAATCAATGCAAAACATTGCAAACAATATCACAAAGTAGTATAACACACATTTCAGCAAGTGTTATTGGATTGGGATTGGTAATCCAAGACGGTGCTTGGACGACAAAAACACGGCCCAGCCTAAGCGCTGGTACCCGACCTTTGCTTTACTTTGCCACCTATTTTATGTGTTTTGGGATTACATCATACAGTACTGTATATCAAGATGTCAGCTCCATCACGTAAGGGTGTCTCCAGCAGGAAGGGAATGAAATTGAAGAGCCTGAGCCTGCAGGAAAAGGTGAAAGCGCTGGCAAGGATGGATGCAGGTGCGTCCATGCGTGCTATTTGTGCTAAGTTTAATATCAAAGCCAGCACATTCTACCCGTTCACTGGTAAGTGTAGTTTTTATGTTTTTACAGTACTGTATTTACATTTTTTTTTCCCCATATCAGAGGAGGACATTGCATAACTCGGCACATTGAATAACTCGGCAAGGGCCAGAGCCCCTATCGTGCCGAGTTGTACAGTAAAACCCTTATAACTCGGCACAATAGGGGATCTGGCCCTTGCCGAGTTATTCAATGTGCCGAGTTATGCAATGTCCTCCTCTGATATGGGTAAAAAAAAATGTAAATACAGTACTGTAAAAACATAAAAACTACACTTACCAGTGAACGGGTAGAATGTGCTGGCTTTGATATTAAACTTAGCACAAATAGCACGCATGGACGCACCTGCATCCATCCTTGCCAGCGCTTTCACCTTTTCCTGCAGGCTCAGGCTCTTCAATTTCATTCCCTTCCTGCTGGAGACACCCTTACGTGATGGAGCTGACATCTTGATATACAGTACTGTATGATGTAATCCCAAAACACATAAAATAGGTGGCAAAGTAAAGCAAAGGTCGGGTACCAGCGCTTAGGCTGGGCCGTGTTTTTGTCGTCCAAGCACCGTCTTGGATTACCAATCCCAATCCAATAACACTTGCTGAAATGTGTGTTATACTACTTTGTGATATTGTTTGCAATGTTTTGCATTGATTATTATTTTGGCTCCTACCAAGCTTGTTGTGTTTTGGAAGCAGAAACCAATCCTTTTTCAATTTCGACAAAAAACGGAATTCGTATCCAAGACGGTGCTTGGACGACATAAACACGGCTCAGCCGCTGACAGCCTACACGCTGGTTCCCGACCTTTGCTTTACTTTGCCAATTATTTTACGTGTTTTGGGATTACATCATACAGTACTGTATTTCAAGATGTCAGCTCCATCACGCAAGGGTGTCTCCAGCAGGAAGGGAATTAAATTGAAGAGCCTGAGCCTGCAGGAAAGGGTCAAAAGGACAAAAACACGACTTTATGCGACTGAGGATATGCCGAGTGTAAGCAAAGAGATGCAGTTATAACATCAATATGCCGAGATACATTATTTTTTGCCGACTTTCTGTTTACATGTTCACACAAGAGGTTATGATATGCCGAGTGAAAACCAAGAGATGCAGTTTAGGGGAGCCCGTCAGGGTGGCAAGGTTGGTAGAAACGTGAGTTCGCAATGTGCAGCGTCCCTGTGCATTCGGTCAGCGGTTCGAGTCCACCTAGTTCGTGCTGACGTGGCGGCGCTTTGTATAGTCAATAACCTTGTAGTTGGTACTGGCAAAGTGTCTAGATAGGATGAAAATCTTATCTTAAGTTTAGGGGAGGCGGTAGCAGAGTGGTTAGCGTCACCGAGTGGCGTTCTCGAAGACCCAAGTTCGATCCCGAGTGAGACCCATAAATCCACTTGAAATCTTTCTGCACCATCGAGTGGCCTAAGAACACCCACATGCCCTGTCCATTAACTCTAACTTCGACTGCGAATGCATGGGAGGACACAGGGGGGCGGCATGAGCCTCTAATTACAGGCGTCACTATAAGAATCCTGCCTGCGCCACCACGGGCGAGGGCCAACCATCACAGCCCTCGAGTAAAAAAAAGTCTTTGCCTTGCCGAGTTATATCAAATTCCGAGTTATACAGTGCCGAGTTATAAGGGTTTTACTGTACCTATATGACTGGACTGCACTCACCCTCTGCCATTTGCATTCGCCAGTGTTTACACTGTGTATCAGCTGTTGGAAACAGCTGTGGGTGGAACTGCCGCTAAACGTACTGCACTCACCCTCCGCCATTTGCATTCGCCAGTGTTTATACTCTGTGTATCAGCTGTTGGAAACAGCTATGGGTGGAACTGCCGCTAAACGTACTGCACTCAACTCCCGCCATTTGCATTCAACTCCCGCCATTCGCCAGTGTTTATACTCTGTGTATCAGCTGTTGGAAACAGCTGTGGGTGGAACTGCCGCTAAACGTACTGCACTCACCCTCCGCCATTTGCATTGGCCTGTGTGAGCACAACACAACAGAGATGCTTCCACGGCGAGGTAACCACGTGAAGTGAACGAATGAGACGCGGGATGCTGGGCGGATGTTGTGGCGTTCGCTGCGCCAACTAGCGGCGGATTATCTGAAGCTCGCTCATAACTCTGATTTTGGCTCGCAACTCAAAGCAAAAAATTGACCGAGCGACTGCTCGTAACTCGGAAAACTCGTAAGTTGGGGCACTCGTAAGTCAAGGTACCAGTATATGTGAAAGACATACACCAGCACCAGAAAATTTTGCTTATTCAACTCACTTGTATGTCAGATCTATTCTTTTTCTTTGAGATGTAAACTGTTCTGTGATTGTATCATACAAGAAGCCATCGCTACAGTAGTATCAGTACACTTTTTTTCAACAGAATAAGCTGAGGCCACTTAGTCTTTGATCCACTGTAAATAACATCTGATAATGTCACTTCAATAGTCCCAGACTATCCCGAGGCCACGCGCAGCATAGCGTATGCCCCCATCTTCGCTTACTTTATATCCCAAAGACAATGTGAAGTATGTTGACCCAAGTGTGTTAGTTTTGGTGAGGAGTTGGTTATCACTTAATTAACTCTTCATATACTACATTTCACTTTATTCATCCACTTGCATCAACACTTATATCTGCTCATATTTATGGTACACTTACATCTACATTTTAAACTATTCTGAGTTCTGTATTACTGTCGTGTAGGCTTATCTCAGCTTAGCACATAACACTATCAAATGATGTCGGAGAGAGACTTGTACTGGCAGAGAGGCTGTGTTCGGTGGTGATGGTTGAGAGGCTGTGTTTGGTGGTGATGGTTGAGAGGCTGTGTTTGGTGGTGATGGTTGAGAGGCTGTGTTTGGTGGTGATGGTTGAGAGGCTGTGTTCGGTGGTGATGGTTGAGAGGCTGTGTTTGGTGGTGATGGTTGAGAGGCTGTGTTCGGTGGTGATGGTTGAGAGGCTGTGTTCGGTGGTGATGGTTGAGAGGCTGTGTTCGGTGGTGATGGTTGAGAGGCTGTGTTCGGTGGTGATGGTTGAGAGGCTGTGTTTGGTGGTGATGGTTGAGAGGCTGTGTTCGGTGGTGATGGTTGAAGAGGCTGTGTTGGTGGTGATGGTTGAGAGGCTGTGTTCGGTGGTGATGGTTGAGAGGCTGTGTTTGGTGGTGATGGTTGAGAGGCTGTGTTTGGTGGTGATGGTTGAGAGGCTGTGTTTGGTGGTGATGGTTGAGAGGCTGTGTTTGGTGGTGATGGTTGAGAGGCTGTTTGGTGGTGATGGTTGAGAGGCTGTGTTTGGTGGTGATGGTTGAGAGGCTTTTGAAGTGGATACTCTCATTAAGTCTCATATGTCTCGCTGCTTACAATTCTTTCCTCTGCAGCAAAAGCTCATTCTGGATGCAGTGAAGAGACATTACGCCATGTACGTTCATGTATGTGCACTGTTCCGCAAATTTGATAAAGACTGACATGTCTTTCACAACATCTCCCCATGACATTTTCAGCTCCAGTTCTTCCTCTTCTTCGCTGTCAGCATTCTTTTCCTTTTCTTTTTCCACCAGTGATGCAATTATCTCTTCGTCATTAAGCGATAATGTCACTGTTTCATCGTTATCAATATTGACTCACTCCATTAGTGCATCATCACTAACTTTGTTTTGTTGAACCACCATCAATCTCTGAAATAACAGACTTGCTTCTACCAGTTGCAAAGCCTCCAAAATTCTCGTCCCTCTCCACCTCTTCAAACATGACCAATGGATACAGCTTTCGCCAACAACGCATGAGTGTTTGTTGCTTAAGGGGAGGCGCCTCCTAGCATTAGTGGAGGGTACATTCATATTATTTTAATTGTTCTAAGGTATTTATTTCTTTGAAGACTTAAGTACATGCAATAAGATGTGCATGTATCAGCACAATTGCTTTCGTGCTTCTGCAGGAAAAAAATTACAAGCGAGTATTTATTATTTGTAATAAGAGCAGAGCTAGAAACATAAATGGGAGCCAGCATGTTCACTCAATATGTATGATATTGGGTAGTTTTACTTATGAAACCACCAGTTAGAAATTACGTGCTCAATTTTTTGATGTCTCACCATTGCTGTGCAAAAAAATTACCAAAATCACCATTTTATGAACCCCGTAATTCTACCCCTTCTTTTACTTTCAATAAATCATAGCAGTGTTTTTTTGTTTAGAAAAAAATCACAAGGGCAAATTATTTACCATTCATTCATCTTTCAGTAGAAATTTTTATTTTTTTATCATGTTCACAACTAATGGAGTTATAAGTCTCCAAAATACAATAATTGCACTTTCGAGATATCGCCCATTTTGTGTTTAGATGCAGTTAAAAGGAATAGAATTACAGGAGAACCTCGTTTAACCGGCATTTAAAACAACGGCAGCCTCAAAACAACGGCACTAATCGACCCAGGCTTTTTTTTTTTTTTTTTTTTTTTTTTTTTTTTTTTTTTTTTTTTCTTCCACTGATAAACTCTGGAACTCTCTTCCTGTTTCTGTTTTTCCACTTTCCTATGACTTACATCTTTTCAAAAGAAGAGTAACAAGACACCTCCCGAACTAAATTGGCTCACCCCACTTTTTAATTTTATTCTCTGACTGTCTTCTTTATAGGGACTGGCAACTAAGCGGCCTTTGTGTTACCCATTTTTGTTGTGCCCTTGGCCAGTTCCTTGTGATGGAAAAAAAAAAAAAAAAAAAAAAAAAAAAAAAAAAAAAAAAGGGATTTTGGGGGATTCCATAAGAGTAACTCTCAAAACAACGGCAAAATGAGTTATCCGGCATGCGCTCCCCCCCGAGGGTGCCGGATAAACGAGGTTCTCCTGTATTACAATTATTAAATGATTAAAATATATAAAATTATTAAAAAAATTGAAAAAAAATTGAAAAAATCTGACAAAAGAAGGCAAAATGAAACATATATGAACATTCAATAGAAAACGGAGGTTTCTGCAGGGAGGAGACCTCAAAATTGATAATACAAATTAATTTATTTGAAAGTGAAAGAATTATCGTACAGCTGCCAAACTTTCACAGAGAATGCGTGACATGTTCAGATATTTTTCAGAGTAACTTTTATAAAATGGCTGGAATAGTGAAAAATACCCATGTTTTGGCGGCGCCTCCCCTTAACATCCTGCCAAGCTAGCGAAGCATATACAGTGGAACTCCCTTTATCCAGCATTCTGGTATCCGGCACTTCCCTGTATGCCCGTATTAAGAAAAGATACAATTAATAATGAAATATTGAAAAAATATCAGAAAATTATAAATATACAGTACCCTCCCGAGTTTGGCGTTTGCTTTCTTCACAAGGCATAGCGCTAAACTTGAGGATCGCAAAACTCGGGTATTGAAAACACTGTAAAAATGCTTATTTAGTCCGGTGCGAGGTGTAACATATTTTACGGCTTATAAGACTCACTTTCTCCCCCCAAAAATACTCTGAAAATGCCCCGAGCCCCTTTCCACCCAGCAGTGAATGGATATCGGGTGTTAGCCGGGGGTTTGTGATCCGCCTCCTGGGGTGGTCGGCCAAAACTAGAGGACAGGAGAGGAGGAAGAAGAGGAGAGGAGAGGACCTACGAGCGTGAGCTTGAGTTGGGAGTCACCCAGCTGATGCTGTCGGTGAAGCCTTTGGTCCTGCGTTCTCCCACACACGTAGTATTCTGTTGGGAGAGAAGCAGAAGGGGGAAGCAAAACTAGGTGTTTCATTTTCCCCTCATTCCTCTCTCTGCATCACAATCACACGGGGTCCCCCCTCACTGAGGGGCCTCCTGCCTCTCATTCTCTCTCATGCGTGCTCTCCAAGAATTCTCCAAGAATTCTTTTACACTTTCAGCCACACGACTGTCACTCCTCTACTCAGCACACAATCCCAGCAGGTACTCCAATTGCCTATCCACACTCCTGACTCTCATCTCTCGCCATTCTTCCACTCCGACTTCTCCTACCACTACCCCCAACATCTTTGTTCTAGCATACTCATACCGTTCACATTCCAGCATCAAGTAAGAACATAAGAACATAAGAAAATAAGGAAGCTACAAGAGGCCGCGAGGCCTACACGTGGTAGTTCCTGTCACCTAACACTACCTACATCCACCTTTCATCCCCATCCATGAACCTATCCAGCTCCTCTTTAAAGCTCCCTAATGACTCCGCACTAACTACCTGTCTACTGAGACCATTCCATTCATTCACCACCCTATTTGTGAACCAGTTTTTTCCCTATTTCCTTTCTAATTCTACGCTTTTCCAGCTTGAATCCGTTACTTCTTGTTCTACCCTGGTTAAAAGCCGTAAGAACTTTTCCTACCTCTCCTTTATTAAATCCCTTTATCCACTTAAAACCTTCTATCAGATCACCCCTTACTCTGCGTCTCTCGAGTGAGTGTAATTTTAATAGCTTCAATCTCCTCTCATAACTAAAGTTACGCATCCCTTGTATCATGTTGGTCATCCTTCTCTGCACTGTTTCTAACAAGGCTATATCCTTCTTGTAATATGGAGACCAAAACTGAACCGCATAGTCTAGGTGAGGTCTGACTAGAGCCAGATAAAGCTTTAGAATAACTTCCGCACTTCTACTTTTAACACTTCTGGTAATGAATCCTAATACTCTATTAGCTCTATTTCTGGCCTCAATACATTGTTTCCTAGGTCGGAGGTCTGGGCTCACCCTCACTCCAAGATCTTTTTCACCTATTGATCTTTTCAGCGATACATTGCTTATGGTGTATCTATTACCAGGGTTTTTTCTACCAACATTCATAACGCTGCATTTATCAATATTAAATTCCATCTGCCATCTGACTGCCCACTCGTTAAGTTTATCTAAGTCTCCCTGCAATATGCTTACATCAGACTGTGATCCAATAATTCTACCTACCTTAGTATCATCAGCAAACTTGCTGATATCACTGCTAATCCCACTATCCAAGTCGTTGATGTAAATAAAAAATAGTAATGGACCCAAAACAGACCCTTGTGGAACTCCACTTGTCACCAGTCCCCATTCAGATTTAGAACCATTAATTGTAACCCTTTGTTGCCTATTACTTAGCCAAGCTCTGATCCAATGAAGAACCTTCCCATCTATTCCATGAGCCTTAACCTTATTTAAGAGTCGCTCGTGTGGTACTCGAATGCCTTACTAAAGTCCAGATATATTATATCATAATCCTTATCATTATCTGCTGTCTCATAAACTTTCCTATAAAAACTCAATAAATTGGTGAGACATGACCTACCCTTGGTGAATCCATGTTGTGAATCATTGATCAAACTATGTTTATCTAAGTGCTCTCTAATGTTTTTTGCAATAATAGATTCCAATAATTTACCCACCACTGATGTTAGACTTACGGGTCGATAATTTGACTTTAGTCCTCTGTCTCCCTTCTTAAATATGGGAACAACATTTCCTTTCCTCCACAATAATGGCACATCGCCTATCTCAACCGATTTCCTAAAAATGTGCACTAACGACTCACTAACAACCTCCTTGCATTCCTTTAATACCCTGGGATACACTTCATCTGGTCCTGGCGATTTAAAAAAATTCATTTTATCTATACCCTCTTCCACCATTTCCCTAGTTATCACAATATCTTTGAGTTTCTCCTCATCGCTTCCTTTGAACATCTGTTCACTATCAGGTATCGTCTGTGTATCCTCCTCCGTAAAAACACTTAAGAAATAATAATTTAGACTTACACATATCCTCATCCGTATTTAAGACCTCACCCTGTCCTGACCTTAACGGCCCAACTAATTCCCTTGTCTTTGTTTTATATACCTGATAGAACCCTTTTGGGTCCCTTTTCGCCTGTTCTGCTACTTTAATCTCATAATTGTTAGCAACTCGAGTTAATTTCTTCACTGTCCTCGCCATCACGTTATACTGTTCATTGTTTACCAATCATGCCTTGAACCTTAAATAAATGTTTCATTTTACTCCAATGTTGTGTTTTAAATAGGTGGTCATCCATTTTGGATCACTCTTTCTGGACCTTATTTCCCTATAAGGAATATTTCTTTTCTGTCCGTCAATTATATTCCTTACAAATGAGGTATAATCCTCATCAGCCCCGACCTCACTTCCATTTCTAACCTCTCTAATTACCTCCTCAGCCCTGACCTCACTTCCCTGTCTAACCGCTCTAATTACCTCCTCAGCCTCGACCTCATTACCATATCTAACCGTGCCAATTACCTCCAGGTGCCTTCCTAATCCTTCATAATTGGCCTTTCCTGCTGTCATCGCCCTGTCATTATTCTGGGAAAATTTCTTCCCCTCCATCCCACACCTCTTATTAATAACCTCCAGGTGTCTTCTTAATCCTGCATAATTGGCCTTTCTGAAATTAGGCATTCGATGCTTATTGCCACTTAATTTTCCAACTTCCCATTTTAAGCTAAATCTGATCTCATAATGGTCGCTATTATCTAAATTCCCACCGACCTCCACATTTGTAACTAAATCGTCTCTATTTGTCAGCAATAGATCTAGAATATTATCTCCTCTAGTAGGCTCCTTGATTGCTTGACTTAGGAAGTTATCCTGGATTATATTTAACAATTAATCTGCGTCGCTGTCACCTATGATTAAATCCCAGTCTATATTCCTAAGATTAAAATCTCCCACCACGCATAGTCGATTATATCTGCAGGCCTTGTTTATTTCTTCCCATATAGGAGCTGAATCCTCTTTACATAAGTTTGGAGGCCTATACACTACACCCAAAACCATTTTCTCAGTTCCCTCCGTAACCTCTACCCATATAGACTCTATGCTGTCATCTGTTTTTATAACATTATTAACACAACACTGCAATGCATCTCTTGCATAAAGCGCAACTCCTCCACCTCGTCTGCCTACTCTGTCCTTGTGAAATAACTTATACCCAGCTATCTCGACTTCCGGATCAAATACCTTTCCAGACATATCCAACCATGTTTCTGTTAATGCTATTATATCAAAATCCTCTACACTATTTATTCCTCTCAGGAAATCTATCTTTTTTAAAATACTCCAACAGTTTGTATAGTAAACTTTCGAGCAACTCCTCTTCTTTTTGTCAATTTTCCCTTTATCTTTAACTAAACCCCTCCTCTCTCTCTTCTTACGAATCACTTTAGTTCCCTGCCTTCTGATACTCCTCCTAGTGTCGCAAGTTTCCTTTACCCCGACCCCAGTGTCTAAACCCTGGTTCTCTGTCTTAAAAAAGCCTGCAGTGCATCTACCTCCCTTTCAAGGGATTCAGACTGGAAGTACTCCATAGTTTCATCCATTCCTGTCTCACACATCACACACGTCTTGCTAACACCATTCTTCCATCTGTACATACGACTATTTACCTTTTTAGTGATATTACTTGATCTTGATCTTGATATTACCGTAAGGTATAAAATCTTTCTCTGCACCGTCGAGTGGCCTAAGAACACCCACAAGTCCCACATGCATCTCTCGCCATTCTTCCACTCCGACTTCTCCTACCACTACCTCCAATATCTTTGTTTTAGCATGCTCATACCGTTCACATTCCAGCATCAAGTACTGCACAGTTTCATCCACTCCTGTCTCACACATCACACACGTCTTGCTAACACCATTCTTCCATCTGTACATATGACTATTTACCTTTTTAGCGATACTACTTGATCTTGATCTTGATATTACCGTAAGGTATAAAATCTTTCTTTGCACCGTCGAGTGGCCTAAGAACACCCACATGCTGCCCATTAACTCTACCTACGATTGTGAGTGCATTGGAGGCCATAGGGGGGCGACATGAACCTCTAATCACAAGCTTCACTATAAAAATCCTGCCTGCGCCACCACGGGCAAGGGCTAACCATCACAGCCCTCGAGGGAACCTCCAGGGCCTACCATCCCACCCCCGGAGGTCACTGTCTAACGGCGCTGTAGGCACACACGCACACACACACACACCAAAAAAAAAAAAAAAACGTGTACGAAGCAGCGCGAAACTCGGGGAGATAATGCGCGAAAGTCGGGATGGTAAGAATTTAGAACTCAGCTCGAAACTCGCGAATTGCGAAACTCGCGAATTGCGAAACTCGCATAGCGTGAAACTCGGGAGGGTACTGTATTTAAAATACCCGCGTGTGGTCGAATTTGCTCCCGTGTCCCCCATAGCGCGGAGGTTACTGGCAACATGCTACTGAGTTTCCAGCTCGCGTCACAATAAGGGTATGTAATCAAAGGACAAAGAAAAACTCTCCTCTTCTTGCCTCCTTAATATTTCATTTCCTGCTGCTATAACTTCTGCTGCATCAAATACAGGGTCATCAGCAAGTTATTCTGCAACAATAAGAATAGCCACAGAGATACATTTCGGCAGCTGCTATCATGGTAGCAATGTTTATTGTAAAGCATTCAGTATCGTTCAGTAGGGAGAGTGCGAGTGGGGGATGACCACTACTGAAAGCAACAGTGGTGTCACTCTGGGATATGTAAGGTAAGGTCTTCAGTGCTAAATGTGCTGGAGGTGATGTGGAGGCTGGCTGACGAAGTGGATGGCACAGAGGAGATGGAAGATACTGCAGAAAACTCCGATAATTCGAACCTCAGTTCGGATTATGGAAAGTTGTTGAAAAATTCGAACTTGGCCTGAAACAGGTCGAATTATCCGAAGTTCGAATTAGAGAGGTTTTACTGTACAGTAAACCCTCTCTATAACGAAGCAATTGTGGAGAAGGGGGTGACGTTATATCCGATAGCTCGTTGTATCTGAGGGATCCGAACTTTTTGTATATAACAAACTTTGTTCGTTATATGAGGTTAAAGTTTGCTATTTCTGACCATTTTCGTGTCTAAGAAACTTTATTTGCTACATCAGATGAGAGTTTGTATACTTACGTACATGCAGCCATCACAAATACTACACGCATACAGGGAAATAAAAACAACACGTGGTGAGGCACGGGAGGCAGGCAACATAGTGAGGCACGGGAGGACGTGAGAGGAGGTGTTTACACTCAGGCCGACAAAGCCAGACTGATCGGCGCACAGCCTAGCACCGCCGCGGTCGGCCTTGTTTTCACTGCCGCCATCCGACCTGCGTGTACATGTTCGGCCGGCCCACCACCAAACCAAACCCCTCATTTACCGAATACTGTTATACTCTATGAATTGGGAGAGGTCTATGAAATGTCCTACTATCTTTAGAAAGGAAGGACAGAATCAGATTAAAGATTCATGGAAATAGCCTAAATCAGTGATACATAATATATTTCATAAGATGCTATAAGTATCAAGTAGGTAACAGTGATAACAGTGTGGAAGTTCTATCCACCCCGGCTGTGTGAATACAGAGCTACCTAGCTATTGTATAGATAGATAGATAAATAATAATAGTAAGGAAAAGATTTTATATGGGGATTTTAATATGATATAACAATTTTATTATGGTGCATACATCCTGTAACAATACTGCCCTTTTCACAGCTGATGTTTTCCTCAAATGTACTGTAAATCTCTAATCTCTGTAAATTCTGTTTCTTGCCCAAGAGTTAATGGGAGGGTGCTGTTGTGCGGTCTGTGAAGGCACCTCATGCCAATTTTGAAGGGTCGGCCTGCTTGAACCTGTGTCTCTCATGCTCAAACCTAAATCTGGCAGAGGTGTAAACTCATGTCATCGCATCTTTCAAAATATCATCTCAAGTCCGCATCTCATAGGGTACATATGTACCACTTTCCAGTCCTTATGCACCTCAAACAACATATAGCATGCTACAAAGAAATCATAAATTGGTGAGGGATTATATAATGAAGACAAAATATAATAGAGAGAGCTGCAGTGCATAATCAAAATAGACAGTCTTAACAACCATATTTTTATGAAGAAAATTAAAAAGTAAGAAGTGTAGACAAATGGTACGAGTCATTATGATGAGCAGAAATTGGAAACAAAAATGTACTGTGGCAGTGAAGGCCAACATGACAATTATACATTGATCAGGTGAAAATGTTATTTTATTGTTTATCATACCTCATCATTTTGCTGATGTTTTGTGCATTTCTATGGTCATCATATACGGAGATTATCAAACCCCGTAGGAGCAGTTTTAAGCAATCACACCCAAAGGGTTTAATGTATTGGGCATCCTGCTTACTATGGAGATGTTTTTACAGTTATCTTTCATTTTCTGACTGATATCTATGGAGCTGTTATGCCGCTAGTGGTCTCTTACTACTTACTTGTGTACTTTATTTGAGAATTTCTGTTGATAAGTTTCAAATAGCAGCTTTCAGGATCAGATATAAATAATGTTTTATTCCTAATTTTCCACAGGTTCAGTGCTTGATACATCCCTTGGCGTTGTTATTGATCGTCTTCGAGGGCTCTGTGACAATGCAGATATTCTCCCAGAAACTTTTCATGATCATGAAGTGGTTTTTGTTTTGAAGGATTTCAATGGTAAGGCATACTGATAAGATTTGTTTATGCATTTATTTGTTTGCCTGTATATCTGCTTGCTCTATATGGATATCCACACCACCTCAGGCACTTGTAAAGGTACAGTCGGGCTGGCTAGTTCCTACCAGCAAGGGTGTATTGGTAAAATTGTAAATATGGCAGTGTTGGCAGATAATTATAATTTGTTGGTGATAATTCTCAGATAACACAATGGTAAACCTTGCTACCCACATTCCCTCCACTCACCCACCCTCGCTCATTCTTGTTGCTGACCACGTCCTAGTAGTTGTAGTGGTAGCAGCAGTAGCATTTGTTACCACCTGCGATGGTGGAGTGGTATTGTTTTCAGTCGTGTTTTCTGTTTGTTTGTCATTATGTTTACTCAAAAACCATTCAAGGTATCTTCTCAAAATTCTCATGGTAACAAGATATGACCAAAATCTTAGCTAAGATCGAACATAGGCACTTAGTGTTGATTTTAATGACACCAATATTACAAATTCTGACAAGCTAGATCTCGGCTCATGAGGTTACACTCAATGTCCAATGTATCCTTCACCAAGGATTGAGAGCAACTTTCCACTAAATCAAATCTACACTAGGGTCCCGCATAGAACGTGTTCGCATAGAACGTTTCCCTTATAAAACGAACTACCTAAAATATTTGTTCAAAATTTGTTAGGAACGAATGTGATCATATAGAACGATTCCGCCATCAAAGTAGGGCAAATCCGAGAAGTTCTCATATAGAGCGGCAAAATATCGTACAGAACGAAGATTTTGTCCCTGGCATGGGGTGAGGTGGGGCACGGCGGCGGCGTGTCGCCACGGAGGTGGGGTGAGGGTGGCATGAGGTGGGGAACGGCAGTAGCGACCGCGCAATTCTCATCCATTATCACAAAAAACCATTCATGTGAAGGATATATGTTGTGATCCATTCACAATATCGACAGTTATCATAATTTATTGATGGCTTTCATTCGACGATACACTTTCGTTGTTGTGG
This sequence comes from Chionoecetes opilio, assembly GCA_016584305.1. Taxonomy (NCBI): domain Eukaryota; kingdom Metazoa; phylum Arthropoda; class Malacostraca; order Decapoda; family Majidae; genus Chionoecetes; species Chionoecetes opilio. Next base: position 856,529 of record JACEEZ010005071.1, read on the forward strand.
GTTTGTTTACAAGTTGTTGTTGTTGTTTTAGGGCTGCGAGGATCCCTTGGGGAACACTATGAACCCTGGTGATGTCCTATGATGATATCACAGGCGTGCTAGTTGACTTGTCTTCCTCTGAAAGGCACAGGTGAGGCGGATGACAGCGTGTTGCCGGGAGGGGGGGGACGCCCGCCGCCGCCAGCAGGGTGGGCAGGTCAAAGGTGGTGACGTTCAGGGCGAGGAGTTGAGAGTGTAGCACTATACGGTGGGAGTGGAAGCGCGGACACTGCAGCAGAAAGTGTTCAATAGTCTCCGGAACATTCCTGCACCAGGGGGAGTGGGGGTCAGGGGACAGACGGAGGCGGTGCAGGTGAGTTGTGAGTGTCGTTACTGTCATGTGGGCCAGGCGGAGGCAGGTGAGGGTGACATCGAGGACGCGGGACTTTTTCCTTATCCATGGCTGGGGGGAAGAGTCACTGCGGTATTGGCCAATGGAGGTGATGCGGAGGGCATCGCCGAGTGTGTTGTTCCAGGTGGAGCGGCAGAACCGGGAGATGTCGTGTTTGGCCGCGGAGAGCGGCAGAGGGAAGGGTGTTGTGTTGACAGCAGTTATGGCCAACTTGGCAGCATAATCAGCCACCTCGTTGCCTAGAATACCAGCGTGGGAGGGAACCCACTGAAAGGCGATCTCCCAGCCCTCGGTGGTAAGGTGGAGAAGGGCTCTGTGGATGGTGTGGACGAGGGACGTGGAGGATTGTGGATGGCGGGAGAGGAGTGTTTACAAGTTATCAGCTGTGAGTGGGCGAGCCACGACCAGCCGTTCTGGCGAGGCACGCAAGCGAGAGTCAAGCCAGGCTTATGGCACGGAACCCCTCGCCCCCTGTACATAATCCCTATTAGATTTAACGGAAAGGAACAATATGCCTATTTCATCATTTCCATGCATAACTTATCATTTATATATGTTTTGGTATGCATGGGTGTGAATGAGTATAAATGTACGGGTACGGACGGGAGGACCGATCGACCAATATCAATTTTTCCCATAGGTTATGTATTTACCTAGTTGTGTTTTACAGGGCCTGAGCTACACTCGTGTGGTCCTGTCTCCGTATCAACATTGATCCAGTCTTTCTTTCAATTGGTGCACATTATGTGCCGAGATCACCTCCTATTTTAGTCCATTCCAAACTTCTAGATTTCTATGAGGGAAGTTGTACTTCTTTATGTTGTTCAGGCATCGACCTTTTCCTAGTTGTTTTGTATGTCCTCTTGTGTATTGACCTTCTCTTTGTTTCCGAGTCAGTAGTCTCTCATTGTCTGTTTCTTCCATCTTAGTTATCAGCTTAAAAATTGTTATTAAGTCTCCTCTTTCTCTTCTCTGCTCGAGATTTGGTAACTTTATTTCCTTCAACCTTTCCTTATAAGAAAGTTCTTCTAGCTCTGGTACCATCTTTTTTGCCATTCTCTGTATCTTCTCCAACTTTTTCACATGCTTCTTTTTATATGGGGACCATACAATGGCAGCATATTCCATTTTTGTTCGGATCATTGTAGTAATTATCTTTCATCATATTTGTGTCCATGTAATGAAATGCCACTCTAATATTCTTCAACATTCTGTATGTACACTCATACCGCGATTTACGAACACACTACAGGAGAACCTCGTTTATCCGGCACCCACGGGGGGGAGCGCATGCCGGATAACTCATTTTGCCGTTGTTTTCAGAGTTACTCTTATGGAATCGCCCAAAATCCCTTTTTTTTTTTTTTTTTTTTTTTTTTTTTTTTTTTCTCCCATCACAAGGAACCGGCCAAGGGCACAACAAAAATGGGTAACACAAAGCCCGCTTAGTTGCCAGTCCCTATAAAGAAGACAGTAAGAGAATAAAATAAAAAAGAGGGGTGAGCCAATTTAGTTCGGGAGGTGTCTTGTTACTCTTATTTTGAAAAGATGTAAGTCATAGGAAAGTGGAAAAATAGAAACAGGAAGAGAGTTCCAGAGTTTATCAGTGGGGGAAAAAAAAAAAAAAAAAAAAAAAAAAAAAAAAAAAAAAAAAAGCCTGGGTTGATTAGTGCCGTTGTTTTGAGGCTGCCGTTGTTTTGAATGCCGGTTAAACGAGGTTCTCCTGTATTTACGAATTTTCGAAGATACGAACAAAATTATTTTGTCCCAGAATTCCCAGAATACTTCCAGAAGTATTCCCAGAATTCGGTTTACACACAAATAATTCGAAGTTACGAACAAAAGTTCGTAAATTCATAAACAAAATTACAAAAAAAAATTTAATACATAAATAGTAAGAATATTTATAACACCTAAATATTGTAAAAAGTTCAGTAAACAGAACCATTGGCTCAGCACATCCACACGCGGGGACGCTGAAGATTGTTTGTTTACATATTCTCCGACCGGTCGTGCTGTGTTTATGAACATTATTGTGTATAATCAGACATTTCAGTGATTATTTCAGTGAATAATGCCTCTCAAGCATGGTGCCAGTGCTAGTGTGGGTGGTCCTAAGCCCAAGAAAGCCAGAAAATCCATAACACTAGAGACTAAGATACGTCTCAAGAATTGACGAAGCGGCGATGAAGACATGGCTAATGGT
>JACEEZ010005071.1:859981-879981 GCA_016584305.1 Chionoecetes opilio
GCACGATCACGTTACGACTCCGTCAGTCCCTGACCCCCACTGCCCTGGTGCAGGACGTCTCTGAGACTATTGAACACTTTCTGCTGTAATGTCCGCGCTTCCACTCCCACCATGTAGTGCTACGCTCTCAACTCCTCACCTTGAACGTCGCCACCTGTGACCTACCTACCCTGCTGGCGGCGGCTGGCGTCCACCCCTCCTGGCAACACGCTGTCATCCGCCTCACCTGTGCCTTCCTGAGGAAGACAGGTCAACTACAGCACCTGTGATAGCATCATAGGACATCACCAGGGCTCATAGTGTTCCCCAAGGGATCCTCGCAGCCCTAAAAACAACAACAAAGTGACGTAAAAGTCCGCGGCGGGGTAGTTGATATTGGCAGTTGCCGGACAGTAAATACTAGAGTAGGATAAACGTCCGGGGGTGGGTAATGGCCTCGGACTGTTGCGATTCCCGGACTTTTGCGGTTCCCGGACCAGTGCTCCCCCTTATTAGTCCGGGAAAATGAGGGTTGTGTGTATTTATTTCCTCCGTCATGTCATTGACGTAAATCGTGAACATTATTAATGCCAACACTGATCTTTGTGGTACCTCACTAAATACGTTTCTCCATTCAGACTTTTCATCCTTCACAACTGTTCTCATTTCTCTTCCTCTCAGATAACTTTCCATCCAGGTTTTTTTGATCACCCCTGTGATTCCTCCTATATTTTCCAGTTTCCAAAGTACGTAGTCTCTCATGTGGAACTTTATCAAATGCCTTTTTAAGATCTAGATATACAGTCTGCCCATCCATCTTTTTTTGTGTTATATCAATTACTCTTGAGTAAAAGCTTATTAAGTTGGTCACACATGATCTCTTTTTCCTAAAACCATACTGCCGGTCTGTTATCATACCTTCATTTACTAAGTATTCCGTCCATTGCTTCTTTATTATTTTCTCACATATCTTGCATACTGTGCTAGTCAATGACACTGGTCATTTAGTGGTTCATCCTTCCCATTTTTATATATTGGCACTATATCTGCTCTCTTCCACTCCTTTGGCACTTTTCCTGTTGTTAATGAGCACTTTATTATATCATATACTGGTTCAACCAACTGCTTTCTGCACTCTTTTAAAGCATAACCCGACACTCCGTCTGGTCCAATTGCTTTCCTCTCCTCCAATTCCTTCAACAATTCACAAACTTCCTCCTTCTCTATTTTTATTTTCCACTCTTTTCAGACTTTTTTCATTCCTCGCGGTTCATTGAATTTTGATTCTTTTGTGAATACTTGGTGAAAGTTTTTATTTAGAATTTCACTCATTATTTTTGGATCTTCATATATCATATTTCATTATTTCAGTCTCTCCACTTTGTCCTTATGCTTGATTCTTCCATTGATAAATCTGTAGAACAGTTTGGGTTCTTCCTTACACTTTTCAACTATATTCTTCTCATAATTCTTCTCTTCCTCTCTCCTTATGCACACATATTTATTTCTTGTTAATCTATAGTCGTCTTTATTTCTTTGTGTCCAATATTTCTTTAATTTTTTCCATGCCTCATCCCTTATTCTCTTTGCCCTCTCACATCTTCCATTAAACCATACGGTACGTGTTTTTCAACTCCTTTCTCATTGTGGAAATTATCCACCAACCACCCTCTCAATAATTGGCAGAGGTGTGGTTTTGTTCCCCCCCCCCTTGTGAGGGAGGTATTGTCCGCTCATCATAATTGGTGTGTAGGGATGTATATATATGATTGTAATGGTAATGGGTATTAATTAAGGTAATTTAAGTAAATAATAAGTACAGTTAAACCTCGATATAACGGACCTCGATGTAACGGACTTCGGATGTAACAGACTCCATTTGGGTGCATTTTTTTTTTTCTTTTTTTTTTTTTCTTTCATATCAGACCGCTTATTGCCGCTCGAATTGTCAACTCAACATAATTGTATTATTTTCTCATTTTACTTTGGAATGCTTGGGTTTTAAGGAGTTTTGATGTATCACATATTAAGATATATAAGGAAGGAGCCTGTGTTGCTAGTGATTTAGTGGTAGAAGGTGTGTATTGTTTAAAATAGTGACTATTAGTGTTATGGCGTGGCCGCTGCTACGTCTCCCTGTCACCTCAACACCCTAAATCACCCTTATCTAAGGTGACACGCAGTGCTACACTGACCTAAATAGTGACACGTGTATAGAACTGCACTTCACAACCATATAATATATATAATAATGAGCATTAGTCATGATAATAAGCAATACCTTTGGAAGCCACGGCTAAATCTGGCTCGTAGTTTGTTTACCTTTCACTAGAGCTTGAGCTTGACTAGCCAGACGGTGAGAGAAAGCATCAACATTTTAGGGATAATCCATCACTTTACGGGAGACTTTTCCTTCCTTTTTATCTATTTTGGGGTGATTATAATGTCTCATGATGCTGCTGCTGCTGCCGCGGCCGCGCTGCCAGGCGTGGATGAGCGCCTTGAAAGTATTTTCATATCTTTACTCACATGTATGAATAATAGCAATTCAAATGTGATTATACTGTATGTCTACATTCAACTAGAATAATGAAATTTCATAGCATACCAAGCAGTAATGAGCGAGCCTGGATACTTACTACCTCTCCTAATACCAGTCCCGAACACTCGTGGGCGAGTTGTGCCAAATCCCTGATGTAGCGCTAGTCACTGTTTACCTCCCAACATAGCTACATGGTCTGGTTGTGTTTGAGATTATTTCTCATTTATTTCACGTGTAGGAGCGGACCAAATTCAGCATGTAGTGCCAGTCACTGTTTACCTCCCAACATAGCTACACAGTCTGGTTGTGTGTGATTATTTCTCATTTATTTCACAATTTTTTTTTCTTCATATTTTTTTCCACCCTTGGGAAAATACCCTCGCTATAACGAACAATTGGCTTTAACGGACCACTCCTCCCCCGCTTTAGTCCGTTATATCGAGGTTTGACTGTACTGGGATATTATAAATTAACATTCCCAGTGGTTATTAAGCATTTGTACCCTACGTAATTAGCACCTTGGTTTGAAGCGTGGTCATTGGCCATTGGCTGCCGCCCATTAGATACTAGCCACTGAAATTTATGTACGTGGCTGGGTATGGTACCGGGGGCTCGCCGCCACGGAAGTTTAGTACCATTCCAGACCTCCGTGTGAGTAACATCTCTCTTTAATCTTATCTGATTACATTGATAAGAATTGTATATAGACTCTTTGTACACATAGTGTTAAAAAACAATAGGACGTGTTAAAATCAACACAGTGATATAAAATCTCGCCGCGTCGTGGATAACTGGGTTATGAAAACCCGCCACGCCGATAACACCAGCACTCCGCCTCCGCTAGGGTGCCCCTTATTTTTCGAAAGTCGGAATTTTTATCGGGACGGGCAGTTTTCTGGTTTGAATCCCATCAAAAACAACGTGTGTAAAATATTTTTGAAAGAAATTAATATTTAGAGGTCGCTCAACGAGGTCAAAGTTCGGAAATTTAGGAAAAAAATGTGGTATTTTACAATGTTACAGATGTGTATGTAATTGGAAATTAGGACATATTTTGCTCGATTATTACCAAATACATGCTAAATAACATAATTGCTTTACATACTTTTGGTTCTAGGTCCCCCTCGTTACGAGTATTAGCCCCTCATGGGGGGGTCTCATGGGCGCCCATCTCCCACTCATTGTCGCCTAGGTTGCAGAGGTCACTGAAGACTTGCGGGCGTCAGGATGGCCACGGCGGTGACTTTCGACAACTTGAAGCAAGTATTGCCTCTGTTCCTCATCTTTCGTGAGGGCCAGGTTGAACTGCTGCATGCATAAGCGCCACACCCCGTTCAGCGATATCATTCGTTACAGCCAGGGCCCTCACTCTGCGCGCCGCTTCCAAACTAACACTGTAACAACTGTAGTTGGGGTCCTGGGACCAAGTTTTAGGGTCATTGCGGAGGAAGTCGCGTTCCAAACGCAGGATTGCCTTTTCGCACACCAGCTCGAGAACATGATGGCGAACCGCTACGATGGCCTGTCGCCATCATGTTCTCGAGCTGGTGTGCGAGAAGGCATTCACGGCGTGCCTCGGTCCCTCGACTGGTCCGGACATCCTGATCTTCAAACGATTCCAAAACCGCTGGGAACTCATCAACAAGGCGGCACCTAAGCCCTTCACCGACGAGGACATCCCGCCTCATCTTCACGAGATCCGCGACGACCTGTTGGTCGAGTTTGGTCGCCTTGTTGGTGTTCAGCATCCACGAGATGACTACCGCGAACTCCTAGAACTTTCCATCATCGTCCTCGGTGGACAACCCAAGCGAGGAACCCGCTTCGCTCGCCCGTGCGCCCTCCACCGTGCTCGCTGGATGGCCAAGGTCCTGTATGCCATCAAGGTGTACCTGTCCCGGGACCAGTTCTCACTGACGGCAGCCGAGACATCCGGCATCCAGCGATTCGTCACCTTCAGCGTCTCCACATACGTAACGGGCTGGTTCAAGGCGTCCCAGTCGGCAGCGGCCCCGGTGCAGGACCTGGCTTTTCTCAAGGCGCTGCTGGCTTACCCCGGCAAGGCGGTGAGCAAGGCGACGTCCACAGCGTTCCGTCGCCACCTGTGGTACCTGAGCGAGAGAATCGTGTGATTGGCGTTCTTCAATGACAACTTGCCAGCCTCCATCAAACGGGACATGCTCAAGGCTATGGAACAAGAGGAGGGGTCAGATGATCCTCTTCGGCGGCTGGCTTAAGTCGACGCCACCATCGAATCCATTCCGAGAAAAACCTTTGCCCACTTCGTCACCACCAGCACGGCGGACTTCTTCACAATCCTGCGTCTGGAACGCGTCTTCCTCCGCAACGACCCTACAACATGGTCCCAGGACCCCAACTACAGTTGTTACAGTGTTAGTTTGGAAGCGGCGCGCAGAGTGAGGGCCCTGGCTGTAACGAATGATATCGCTGAACAGGGTGTGGCGCTTATGCATGCAGCAGTTCAACCTGGCCCTCATGAAAGATGAGGAACAGAGGCAATACAGTAAACCCTTCATGCTCGCGGGTTTCAGGCTCGCGGATTTGATTACTCGCGGGTTTTCAACCTCCCCCCCTCTTTTTTTTTTCTTTTTTTTTCTACTCCCTCCCAATTGCTTGCTCTCTTCAGGGGCCTTATCCGCCCATGTATGGAGTATGTCTCACATGTTTGGGGAGGATCCACTCATACAGCTCTCCTAAACAGGGTTGAGTCAAAAGCTTTTCGTCTCATCAACTCCTCTCCTCTGACTGACTGTCTTCAATCTTTAAATCACCGCCGCAATGTTGCTTCTCTTGCTCTCTTCTACCGTTACTTTCATGCTCACTGCTCTTCTGAACTTGCTAACTGGGTGCCTCCCCCACTCCCGCGGCCTCGCTGCACAAGACTTTCTACTCATTCTCATCCCTATTCTGTCCATCTTCCTAATGCAAGAGTTAATCAGTATCTTTACTCTTTCATCCCTTTCACTGGTAAACTCTGGAACTCTCTTCCTGTTTCTATTTTTCCACTTTCCTATGGCTTAAATCTTTTCAAAAGAAGAGTAACAAGACACCTCCCGAACTAAATTGGCCTACCCCTCTGTTTTTATTTTATTCTCTTACTGTCTTCTTTATAGGGACTTGCGACTAAGCGGGCTTTGTGTTACCCATTTTTGTTGTGCCCTTGGCCAGTTCCTTGTGACGTAAAAAACAACAACAACAACAACAACAACAACAACAACAACAACAACAACAACAACAACAACTGGGTAAATGAATGACTAATATCATGCTCGCGGATTTACGATACTCGCGGGTGTGTCTGTTCCCTAACCCCCGCGAGCATGAAGGGTTTATTGTACATGCTTCAAGTTGTCGAAAGTCACCGCCGTGGCCATCCTGACGCCCGCAAGTCTTCAGTGACCTCTGCGACCTAGGCGACAATGAGTGGGAGATGGGCGCCCATGAGACCCCCCCATGAGGGGCTAATACTCGTAACGAGGGGGACCTAGAACCAAAAGTATGTAAAGCAATTATGTTATTTAGCATGTATTTGGTAATAATCGAGCAAAATATGTCCTAATTTCCAATTACATACACATCTGTAACATTGTAAAATACCACATTTTTTTCCAAAATTTCTGAACTTTGACCTCATTGAGCAAACTAAATATTAATTTATTTCAAAAATATTTTACACACGTTGTTTTTGATTGGATTCAAACCAGAAAACTGCCCGTCCTGATAAAAAATTCTGACTTTCGAAAAATAAGGGGCACCCTAGGCCCTCCGCCCTTCACCACTGCGGCCTCGATCACGCACGACCACTTCAAATAACAAGACATTGCAGTATTGATAAGCCTTCAAACAATTCAACCGTACTATCCACCGATAAGTATCCTAGTTAGTTGACTGGTTGGGGTATTGTGTCGGGATGAGATAGACAATGGGTAATTCGAATAGGTAAGATCTCAAATAATAAATATGTGTGTGACATAAATTTCCACAAAATGGTGCCCCGAGTGAGGAATATTAATGTTTATGTGTAATTCAAAGTGGTCATTGTGAGGCATAGTTATGAGCCTATCACAACAGGTGCTTGAAGGAGTGGAGGTGAGGTGTTTCGCGGTGTCAGGAACAATTCAACAGCCAGTCAACTACCATACGCCAGGTAGTAGATAACATCAGAGGTTACGTAGCATTAGTTAGTGGTAATAATTAAGTGCTGGTTGGTCATAGGCCTGGTTATGCGCCTTGACAGGCCAACCAACACTTATGATATAATAATGAATTATCAACTAACAATTATTTTTGTGACGTAATCCTGCATTTAATATTTTATTTGACTTAGTTATTAACTAAATCATGGCAAAATTAGCTAAGCATTCATTATCGGCTAAATTAGCAATGCTCATGTAGCGCCCCCCTTTATAGCTTTGACGTTAACTCGAAGGGCTCCATAATCCTGGCTATTACGCTGCCACCACCCACAATAAGTGGGAAAAAAAAAAAAAAATTAAGAGAATATGTGAGTACTACAAGGTCTGAATAAACAACTCGTTAACAGAATTTCAGTATATTATCACCTACTGGTTGGCCAATAAACACTTCCCTCCTTAACCTAAGGTTTTACAACAAATAAATATACTTAACAGTGTGAACATCGACACGATGCGACTCTCAGCTCGTGTTTAACCCAAACCCTATAACTCTTTCACCCTGAATCACTGTGTAACTTCCCGTCACACTGAATTACTGTGTAACTTCCCGTCACACTGAATTACTGTGTAACTTCCCGTCACCCTGACTCACTGTGTAACTTCCCGTCACACTGAATCACTGTGTAACTTCCCGTCACACTGAATTACTGTGTAACTTCCCGTCACCCTGACTCACTGTGTAACTTCCCGTCACACTGAATCACTGTGTAACTTCCCGTCACACTGAATCACTGTGTAAAGTATCTATACACACACACTCCAGCTATGAAAACATGGCCTTAGCTGTATCCATTGGTGTGTCCAGGGTCATCCACTCAGCTCACGCTCACCCGTCAGCTCCCACAGCTGCTCACCCCGTCAGCTCCACTCCGCTCCCAAAACCCTATAAATAACATATGGCAATGAGCTTTCAAGCTATAACAGATAAATAATCAATCCCCTCCCAATACACTTCCCCGCACATACCTTTAACAGGGTTGATAGCCACAACTCCCCACACGTGCTACCACAGCTGGAGACGTGGACCGAGAGGCAACTAATATGGCCACCTCCCTCCCTGTTCGCCTTGCCCGCCTGACGTCACCAGCTATCGCCGGCACAAAAGTATTGTCGGAAACTATATCTAGTGATTCAGAACTGAGGAGTGAAGGAAAATGACGAGCATTTAATTACTCGACATTTATATATTACTTTACCCCCCCTTTACTCAACTTAAACCTTCACCTTTACTCAACGTAAACTCTTCGTCAATCATGAGTCAAAAGGTTTAACCCATTTTCTCGCGTTACACTCACACGAATATATAATAAGTGTGAGGATGCAATTAAGGGAATTCCTATTGATTATATTAATTTAAAGACAGGTCTACCATTGTTAAATGAGCAATGGAATAAATATGAGGAGGTTTACTTCCTATATGAAGTTCAATTAAGACAAGCTGGGGATATAGAAATGATTCACCAATGTGTGATCATTTATGAACAAGTGTCAAAGATATCTCGATAAAGTAATTGAATATGAGGGATTACTGGAGTGTGCTCATATTCCATCAACAGCTAAAGTTTTTTTAACCCAAAATTGCAAGGTATTGAGTAGGACCCCCCCCCCCCCCCACTCCCCACACAGGGAGATCAAATTTGTTACACCTAAGCTATATCATCAGCTATATCAGCCACCCATAGAGTTTAAAGATCCCTCGTTAGTGGTTATTTATCCTGCGCCTGTTAAAGTTACGCAAATCAAACAGCCTGTAATTAAGATTCAAACTTCTCAGCCTACCAGTAAACCACTAAGACCTACTCAAATAAAAGATACAATCCCTAAATCCAGGGCTACTTATAGTGTAGTACGAAGAATAAATTGTGTCTTATGTGAGGGGGAACCCTCCACATGTAATATCTATTCAGATTGTTCCACGAGAGTTGAAAGGTTAATGAGCTTTGGTAATTGCCTAACCTGTTTCCGTGGTAAACATACTTTAGATGCATGCCCTATAAAGTTAAAAACTTGTAGGAAATGTAAACAATCTATTCATAACATCGCTCTTTGTCCTAACAGTGATATTAACTCAGATCCTACAGTAGTTAAAATGGCAGTCACTAATAAGAGTAGTTCAGCAGCTGTTCCTACTGCAGAATTGAAGGTGAGCCACAATGGTAATTCAGTCATTGTGAAGACAATGTTTGACAGTGGTGCACAACGATCCTTCATAAGTAGGAAGATAGTTGAATTGTTACAACTACCCATAATTAATCAAGTGAATTTAGCCATATCAGGTTTTCTTGCCAATAAAGAGGCTCAAACCTTTGACATAGTTCAACCCCTAGTCCAATTAGGAAAATATAAATGTAGGGTAGCTGCTGTAGTAGTTAATAATATTGGTATTAGTTTAACTGTTAATGGACTAAAAGACATAGCTGAAATGCTGAGGGATAATGGTGTTAAACCAGTTAGTAATACCTTCGAAGACATTGATGGTCCCTTCCAATTAATAATAGGCACTGATTATTTTGGGCATTACCTAAGGAAGGTCATCAAAAGACATAACGTCTCTATGTTCACCAGCACTGGTGGTAATGTAATAATGGGACCCATCCCACATACTCACCAAGCCGAACAAGAGGAGAGTATTCCTAGTCATGCACAAACCCTATTAATTACCAGAATTGGAACCACTTTTATGCCCACACCAATTAGTGAGGTAGTAGAGGAAAGTGATATTCCACTTCATAATCAATATATTGCCACTAATGAAAATCCTAATAATAATGTGTCGCGAGGAAATACTACCCTCAAATTAAACACAGGATTATGGTTTAAAGGCCCTACCTGGCTGAAAGAGTGTAATAATAATCCTAAACAGGTTTCCACTCAGCCAGACATATCTGTAGATATAATAAGGGAACCTGAATTGATCCCAGATCCTGTGATAGACATAGAAAGGTTTTCTAAAGGGGGAGGCGGTGGCCAAGTGGTTAGCGTCTTGGAGTGCTGAACTCAATGTTCCGAGTTCGAATCCTGCCGGGGGCAACTCTTTCAAGAGCCTGGTAGGGGAGCAGAAGGTCCCGAGTTCAAGTCTCACCAAGGAGCAACTGTCAAAAGCCATCGTCGAGTGACTGAAGCAACCCACATGCAGCGTATACCTGTCTGCCGATTACGAGTGTGACGGTGGACTCTAGGGGCTGCATGTGCCTAAACTGAAGATCAAGAACATCATAGAAAATGGAATCTTCACCTGAGACCACAGGTGTCACTATAAAAATCCAGCCTGTTCCACCAACGGGCGAGTTCGACCAACATCAAGACTCCATATGCCTACAGGCGCTATAGGCTACAACGTAAAAAAAAAAAAAGCTATAGTTATGTGGTCCTGTGTTCATGACTACAGTCCTCGACAGAAGTATGACATAAGTATGCAGCACCCTGCTCGAAGTATCACATATTTATAGGGAAAAAATAATTACTTTCTTGTGAGTGTTAAACTTTAAAGAAAGGTTTTTGGTGCCTTCATAGTGTCAAAATCACCGTTCTCAGTGTGAAGGTAGGTAGCATCATACACGATGGGAAATAATCACTCGCTGGCAACTTTGATGCTAGGCCACGCCCCTTCTCACAAGTCTCGGTAGCGAGTGCATTCTACAATGTATGTAGCCTACATGATTGATTTTCTACTTCAAAATTACAGTGAAAATTACGTTATGGGCCTCAAGGGGTTAAAGTGATGATTTTGATGAGTTACTCATTACATTAATTAGTTTTCTGCAATGTCTTAAATATATTTCTGCAGTAACTAAAATATTCATAACTTTTTAAATATGGGAAGCCTATTGCTAATACAACAATAATAGAAAAAACATAATAATAATAATAATACCAATAATGCAAGCTGAAGTATATACTTCACGGTGAAAAGTATTCACTTCACGGTAAAGTATAGCTACGCTACACTTCACGGTAAAAGTTCGCACTGTGACTGAGAAGGGGCGGAGCTTAGGCTAGGGGGCGGAGCTTATATAACGCCGGCCAATCACTGTGCACGACGAGAAACCAAGAACTTTTATATTTATATTTTTAATTCATCGACACTTGCTTAATTTGTAATAAAACAAAAGATCCACATGCTATTTTATAGTAATGTTACAATTATAATATCAAAAACCTCCAACAATGCCTAATAAAAAAGCTCTATTTAATTGTTTGTCCCCTAGTAGTCTATGGGAGTGATGCTACCTCTCTTCTATGTTCCTTGAGTGTGAGCACTTCACATCAGGACCTCAGTAGCCTTTGAGTTGTCATAGGGAGGGGAAGTGTCACACGTCGTGCTCCACGATTTCGCCCATTTTGTTGGGAGTTATGTGAGGTTATTGTGGATTTCGGCTCTTGTTATGGTTCCTACCTTAAGTGGTGGTTATCGTTCATGTATGATCGTATCCTCATGGCCGGAACCGCAACGATCGTTCATGTATTCAGGATTTTTCTGCGCCAAACTCTTTAATTATTCTTGCCCATTTTGTTTTAGCAAGTCCACTACTGTGTCGCTGTGTAGTGGACCCGCATGGGAGGGAGGGGGGGGGGAGAGAGAGAGAGAGAGAGAGAGAGAGAGAGAGAGAGAGAGAGAGAGAGAGAGAGACTAAAGGAACATTCTTTGCAGCCATGCCAACGCCTGGTCCAGTATCTCAAGGGGTGATGCTGAGGGTCCGCCGTGCCATGGACTACCCGGATCTTCCTTATCAACTGCGATATGTAGGTTACCCTGAACTAGGCAAGTAATCCTTACAGAGTTGATCCCGCTAGGCTTAAGGCCTGTGTATACAGTAGACAGTAGATGATACAGACTCCACTATTACGAAATTAAGAAAATTTGGACAAAATATAAAAAATACAAGAAAATAAGAAATATTTTTAGTCGAGTAATTGATACAACACAGGAAAGAGATGGATGGGCAGATTGTGTATATCTAGATCTAAAAAAAGGCATTTAATAAGGTTCCCCATGAGAGGCTACTTTGGAAATTGGAAAATATGGGAGGAATCAAAGGGCTGATCAAAACCTGGATAGAAAGTTATCTGAGAAGAAGAGAAATGAGAACAGTAGTAAAGGATTAAAATTCTGAATGGAGAAAGGTTTTTTGTGGAGTACCACAAGGATCAGTGTGGGCACCAATAATGTTCATGATTTATATCAATGACATGACTGATGAAATTTAAAGTCAGATAAGTTTGTTTGCAATTGATGCAAAACTACTTAGAGAAATAAGAAGCTATAAAGATTGTGAAACACTACTAAATGACCTGAACAAGATCTACAAATAGAGTAGAAGAAGATGGGAAATGAAATTTAATGTGAATAAGTGTCATGTGATGGAAATTGGAAAAAGCGAAAAGAGGTATAAATGGCCATATAAAATGGGAAATGAAATAGAAGGTTCATGAAGAAAAGGACCTGAGAGTGATAATGCAAAATAACCTACAACCAGAAAAAAATATAGATAAAATATTTGGAGATGCGTACAGGATGTTGAAGAATATTAGAGTGCTATTTCATTACATGGACAAAAATATGATAAGAAAGATAATAATTACTACAATGATCAGATCAAAAATGGAATATGCTGCCATTGTATGGTCCCCATATAAGAAGAAGCATGTGAAAAAGTTGGAGAGGATACAGAGAATGGCAACAAAGATGGTACCAGAGCTAGAAGAACTTTCTTATGAGGAAAGGTTGAAGGAAATAAAGTTACCAACATTTGAGCAGAGAAGAGAAAGAGGAGACTTAATAACAATGTTTAATTAAGCTGATCACTAAGATGGAAGAAACAGACAATGAGAGACTACTGACTTAGAAACAAAAAGAAGGTCGATACACAAGAGGACATACAAAAATCTAGGAAAAGGGAGATGCCAGAACAACATAAAGAAGTACAGCTTCCCTCATAGAAATGTAGAAGTTTGGAATGGACTAAATGAGGAGGTGAAATTGATACATAATGTGCACCAACTGAAAGAAAGACTGGATAAATGTAGATACGGAGACGGGACCACACGAGTGTAGCTCAGGCCCTGTAAAACACAACTAGGTAAATACAGGTATCGACAACGCCAAATACTCCTGCTGAGCAATCCCATAACACCGTGGGCTATGCCAATCCAAAGTAAGACTTCTTGACGTCACCCGCCGTCATTCTAGACTGCTCTACCAAGGTATGTAAAATTTTCCAAGATCTTAATGTCCTCGCCACACGCATTAATAGACTGTACTGTTTCATCTACTAGGACTCAAAACACCTGGACCTTGGTCTTGGACCAAGAGACCTCAAGTCCCAAAGTCCTTGCCTCCTCGTGCAGCGTCTCGAGAAACATCACCAGGACCTCCAGCAACTCAGCAAAGATTACTGCATCGTCGGTAAAAACAAGATCAGTGATCTTGGTATTGCTGAGGGATGCTCCACAATCACTTTGGTCCACAACTCTGCCCAATACCCAGTCCATACAAGTAGTGATGGGCCAAGGACGCACCCTTGCCTCACTCCTGTAGTCACACGAAAAAAGCTGGATAGACCTCCCCCACATTTCACAGCACTCACAGTCCCAGAGTACAGGCCAGTCAGCAGACCAACAGTCCTTGCAGGAATCCCGCAAAGTCGCAGAAGATCCCAGAGTGCCTAACGATGCACAAGTCAAACGCCTTCTTGAGATCAACGTGGGCTGCAAGCATCCCCTGTTGAAACTCACTTCAGCATTCCACCAGGACACGAAGCGCTAGGTTACAGTCATTTGTTGACTTACCAGGCGTGAACCGAGACTGCTCAGGTCTCTTATGCTTCAGCATATGACTGTAGATCCGTGTCAGCAACAGATGGGCAAGCACCTTGCCTGGCACTATGAGCAGTGTAATACCGCAGTAATTGTTGCAGTCCTGATGGTCCTCTTTCCATTTCCAGATAGGGACAACCAACCCCTTTTCCAGTCAGGAGGAATGGTACCTGATTGCCACATGGCAGTCAAGATAGCATTCAACCCGCGGATCATGGCCTCACCCCCAGCTTTAAGGAGCTCTGCACTGATATTACAAACACCAGCTGCCTTTCCACCCCTCAACTTTGCTACAGCCTCTCTGACTTCGTCATGAGAGGGTGCAGTTTCTTCAATGGGAGGATCGGCATCCACTGCCTGTAATCCAGTGATGTGAAGCTGCCCAATTGGAGGGTCCATCGTGAACAACTGCCCAAAGTACTCAGCCCATTGAGCCATCTGCCCATCCATGTCCGACACGAGGTGTCCATTTCCTGCTTGTATAGCACACGCCCAAGATGGAGACTTGGAGCAGAGCTTCTTCAGGGCTCAGTAGGCAGGTCGGATGTCATTAGCATTCAAATTGCCCTCGACATCCTCAGAGAGACTCCTGACGTGCCTCTCTTTGTCTCTCCTCATGAGAGTTCTATTCTTTTGTGACTAGTTCTTGCGCGACTTTCCTCAATATTTCCCATCGTCTCCGTCGAGACAAAACCACGCCTTGACCTCGGGCGCTCTTCAATGCAATCCTTGGCAGCCTGGATAATTTCACGTTTGAAGCTTTCCCACAGTTCTACAGGGTCCCCGAGGGCACCGAGCACATAGAACCGATTTGAGACTGCCATTGCATACTCATGGGCACATGTCAAGTCCTTCAGCTTCTCAAGATGAAACAGGGTACGGTTACCTCTTGAGATTCTTCTGGACTTGACATGAAGTTTTAGTGTAGCAACAAGAAGTCTGTGATCAGTTGCAAAGAACTTGGCACCCTGGTAAACCTTCAGTTCTGGAGGATCCTCCAACGTGGATCCCGGACTCCAATGTGGAGTGATCCCGGAGGATCCTCCAGGATGTGGTCGATCTTATTAGCTCCCCCTTCGGCATTACTATACCATGTCCAGCGCTGCAGCTCTGGTCTCTGATACCAAGAACCTGCAATTCTAAACTTTCTGGACGTAGCAAAATTCATAAGGAGAGAGCTGTTAATGTTCCTGGTACCAGAACTATGGTGACCAACACATAACTCATAGCCAGCTTTCACAGTGCCAGTAGTAGCATTGAAGTCACCCCAGACAATGAGTGCATCTCAAGGAGGAAACTGTCTAATACAGAGCCGAGTTTGGCATAGAACATCTCCTCTTCAGTTTCACATATCTCGGTAGAAGCGTACATTGCAACAAGACATGAAACCCAAAGTGTATTTCATCCTCACTCGCATTATACGCTCATCAACCGGAGTAACCCCAACAACAGATGGCTACAATTTGCTGGAGATGCCTATAGCTACTCCCAGGACACGGATGATGCCATTGCTCATCCTAGACCAGTAGTAGGTGTAACCCCTTCTGCTAATCTCGCCACTGCCAGGCCTTCGTGTCTGAGAGAGTCCCACTATATCCACCCTTAGCCTACTGAGCTCGCCTGATAGGAGAGGCAGTCGGTGGTCATCTGAGAGGCTCAGACCGTTCAGGAGCCCACACGTAGAACCCTCCGAAGGTTTATCCCAGGAGTGAATTGACGGGCAGGCGCTGCATCTGTACCGACCCGGCCATCCCCACAACAAAAAGAGAGGCTAGGGAATCCTCCATCTACATTAAGAGTGCAGGATTCCCGAGGAGTTTGCCCCGCACCCATCATATACATAAGAACATCAGAAAATAAGGAAGCTACAAGAGGCTGCGAGGCCTACACGTGGTAGTTCCTGTCACCTAACACTACCTACATCCACCTTTCATTCCCATCCATGAACCTATCCAGCCCCTCTTTAAAGCTCCCTAATGACTCAGCACTAACTACCTGTCTACTGAGACCATTCCATTCATTCACCACCCTATTTGTGAACCAGTTTTTCCCTATTTCCTTTCTAAATCTACGCTTTTCCAGCTTGAATCCGTTACTTCTTGTTCTACCCTGGTTGAAAGCCGTAAGAACTTTTCCTACCTCTCCTTTATTAAATCCCTTTATCCACTTAAAAACTTCTATCAGATCGCCCCTTACTCTGCATCTCTCGAGTGAGTGTAATTTTAATAACTTCAATCTCCTCTCATAACTAAAGTTAAGCATCCCTTGTATCATTTTGGTCATCCTTCTCTGCACTGTTTCTAACAAGGCTATATCCATCCTGAAATATGGAGACCAAAACTGAATCGCATAGTCTAGGTGAGGCCTGACTAGAGCCAGATAAAGTTTTAGAATAACTTCCGCACTTCTACTTTTAACACTTCTGGTAATGAATCCTAATACTCTATTAGCTCTATTTCTGGCCTCAATACATTGTTTCCTAGGTCGGAGGTCTGGGCTCACCCTCACTCCAAGATCTTTTTCACCTTCTGATCTTTTCAGCGATACATTGCTTATGGTGTATCTATTACCAGGGTTTTTTCTACCAACATTCATAACGCGGCACTTATCAATATTAAATTCCATCTGCCATCTGACTGCCCACTCATTAAGTTTATATAAGTCTCCCTGCAATATGTTTACATCAGACTGTGATCCAATAATCCTACCTACCTTAGTATCATCAGCAAACTTGCTGATATTACTGCTAATCCCACTATCCAAGTCGTTGATGTAAATAAAAAATAGTAATGGACCCAAAACAGACCCTTGTGGAACTCCACTTGTCACCAGTCCCCATTCAGATTTAGAACCATTAATTGTAACACTTTGTTGCCTATTACTTAGCCAAGCTCTGATCCAATGAAGAACCTTCCCATCTATTCCATGAGCCGTAACCTTATTTAAGAGTCGCTCGTGTGGTACTCGAATGCCTTACTAAAGTCCAGATATATTATATCATAATCCTTATCATTATCTGCCGTCTCATAAACTTTCCTATAAAAACTCAATAAATTGGTGAGACATGACCTACCCTTGGTGAATCCATGTTGTGAATCATTGATCAAACTATGTTTATCTAAGTGCTCTCTAATGTTTTTTGCAATAATAGATTCCAATAATTTACCCACCACTGACGTTAGACTTACGGGTCGATAATTTGACTTTAGTCCTCTGTCTCCCTTCTTAAATATGGGAACAACATTTCCTTTCCTCCACAATAATGGCACATCGCCTATCTCAACCGATTTCCTAAAAATGTGCACTAACGACTCACTAACAACCTCCTTGCATTCCTTTAATACCCTGGGATACACTTCATCTGGTCCTGGCGATTTAAAAAAATTCATTTTATCTATACCCTCTTCCACCATTTCCCTTGTTATCACAATATCCTTGAGTTTCTCCTCATCGCTTCCTGTGAACCTGTTCACTATCAGGCATAGTCTGTGTATCCTCCTCCGTATAAACACTTAAGAAATAATCATTTAGACTTTTACACATATCCGTATTTAAGACCTCACCCTGTCCTGACCTTAACGGCCCAACTAATTCCCTTGTCTTGGTTTTATATACCTGATAGAACCCCTTTGGGTAACTTTTAGCCTGTCCTGCTACTTTAGTCTCATAATTGTTCTTAGCAACTCGAGTTAATTTCTTCACTGTCCTTGCCATCACGTTATACTGTTCTTTGTTTGAACAAATCCTGCCTTGAACCTTAAATAAATGTTTCTTTTTACTCCAATGTTGTGTTTTAAATTAGTGGTCATCCATTTTGGATCACTCTTTCTGGACCTTATTTCCCTATAAGGAATATTTCTTTTCTGTCCGTCAATTATATTCCTTACAAATAAGTTATAATCCTCCTCAGCCCCGACCTCACTTCCATGTCTAACCGCTCTACACTACACTCCTGAGTTTCACGCTATGCGAGTTTCGCGATCCTCGAGTTTCGCGCTGAGTCCTAAATTCTTGTGGCTGAGTCCTAATTCCTAGGCTGTGATGGTTGGCCCTTGCCCGTGGTGGCGCAGACAGAATTTCTATAGTGACGCCTGTGATTAGAGGCTCATGCCGCCCCCTGTGTCCTCCGATGCACTCGCAATCAAAGGTAGAGTTAATGGGCAGCGTGTGGGTGTTCTTAGGCCACTCAACAGTGCAGAGAAAGATTTTAAGTGGATTTTACAGCCTTCATCAAGGATCGAACTCGGATCACCGAGAACGCCACTCGGAGACTTCTTCTTCTTCTTGTGACCTTTTCTGCTTAGTATCACTTTGTAGGTCGTCTGTCAAGCTCGTGCTCGAGCTTGACATATATCTTGACGCTAACCACTCTGCTACCGCCTCCCATAAGAGACGTACGGGACAAGTCTTCCTTCCTTCCTGCTTAGTATAGTATTATAATAGGCTTAGTATAGCTTGTATGTAGTTTTGCTTTGTTTTTTTCCATTTGTTTGTTTTTCTCTACAGGAGCAGCCGGTGTCGCATAAGATAGGTAACACCTCGAAATAAGTAGCACCTTACCTTACATCCCCGCCGTTCCTTACTATTTACCACAAAATACTCCTTTATAAGTGATTAACCATGACGTGTGTGGTACTGTGGTTTCTGGAGGTACTGGAGGAGACAGGAGAGAAGAGAGGAAGGCATTGTGACAGTGTTATTGCCGTATAACACTGTCACACAACCATCAGCTGACAAGATATGTGTCAAGCTCACTCACTCAGACCAAAACAGCATCTGCTGGGTGACTCCCAATCAAGCTCAACCTCAAGCTCCTCTCCTCCCTCCTCTTCTCTACGTAGTGTTGGTCGAAGCCACCACCCCGGGAGGCGGGTCACAAACCCTAGGCTAACACCCAGTACGCATTCACTGCTGGGTGGACAAGGGCTTGGGGCATTTTCAGGATATTTTTTGGGGGAAAAAGTGAGTCTTATAAAGCTGTAAAATATGGTAGGTACACAGCCCTCAAGTTAACCACCAGGGCCTACCATCCCACCCCTGGAGGTCACTGCCTAACGGTGCTGTAGGCACGCACACACACACACACACACGCACACGCACACGCACACGCACACACACACACACACACCCACCCACCCACCCACCCACCCACCCACCCACCCACCCACCCACCCACCCACCCACCCACCCACCCACCCACCCACACACACACACACACACACCCCTGTGGTTCCTGTGGTGAGTAGTTTCAGGCAACAGTTGGTGCCCGTGGCCACGCTGATGCGCCGCCACTAGTATAACCCGTCTGCTCGTCTCTTCGCCATCTGGTCTATGATGCTGTTGCTGGCAGCGCAGAGGTGGTAATGAGACAGCTTGGGTTGATCGGGTATTGTCCGTAGGAACTTGTCTAGGTGGTTCTTGAAACGTTCAAGGTTATGTTCCGTTGAGTCACGCAGGTGTCTGGGCAGTGCATTGAAGAGGTGTGGCCCTCTTATAGCGAAAGCGTTTTCTTTAAGCGTCTTGACTCTTGTACTTGCTCTGGGGTATATCCTTTCAATATGGCAGAGCAGACCCGTCGTGGGTGGTTGCTGGACCGTACATTCAAGTTATTTTACAGATTTCCGGTCAATATTTTGTAGATGTATAATATAGCGTACCTTTCTCTACGCCTTTCTAGTGAGTAAAGGTCGAGTTCACGTAACCTTTCCAGTAGTCCAAATGTCGGACGTCAAATATTCTATCGGTGAAAGATCGTTGTACTGCTTCAAGTGACTGCTTCTCTCCTGCTCGCCATGGACTCCACAGCTGACAAACAATACTCCAACAACGGTATCACGAGTGACTTGTATAATGTCAGCATAGGAAGCCTTTCACGTGTCCGGAAAGTGCGAAGGATCCAGCCAGCCTGGCTTCGTGCCTTTCTTTACCACATTTTGTATATGTTGGATAAAGTTTCCGTCACAGCTGAGGGTAATTCCTAGTCTCTTATATGCTCCTTGGTGTCTATATGTGAACTGTCCGGTGCTGCAAACGTGTGTGCATTGTAGTTAATTCCCCCTGAACTGTAATGTATATGCTCAAATTTGTTGTCATTGAAGGACATGTTATTTTGCTCGCCACGAGTAAAGTGATGCCAGATCAGTTTGTAGTTGTTCGGCATCAGATACTGAAGAAGCTTCCTTCAGTACCCTGGTGTCATCAGCAAAAGAAGCTACAGACGAGTGTAAGACGTGTCTGTTTATGTCGGAGATGTGGATCAAAAATAGCAGAGGTCCAAGGACCGATCCCTGTGGCACTCCACTGTTGACCACTGACGACTGAGACACTGCACCGCCAGCGCTACACACTGCTCCCTGTCAGTAAGGAACGAGTGCAGCCACATCCCGAGCTTTCCAGTAATGCCCATTTGTCGTATCTTGTGTAGTAAAATGCCGTGGTCTACCTTA
>JACEEZ010005071.1:884981-902481 GCA_016584305.1 Chionoecetes opilio
TATTATACAGTACCCTCCCGAGTTTCGAGCTTGCTTTCTTCTGAAGGCATAGTGCTAAACTCAAGGATCGCAAAACTCGGGCATTGAAAACACTGAAAAAATGCTTATTTATTCCGGTGCGAGGTGTACCTACCGTATTTTACGGCTTATAAGACTCACTTTTCCCCTCAAAAAATACCCTGAAAATGCCCCGAGCCCCTGTCCACCCAGCAGTGAATGTGGGTACCGGGTGTTAGCCGGTTTTTTTAATTTTTTAATTTTATTTATTTATTTATTTTTATTTATTTTTTATGTGTGCCTATAGCGCCTGTAGGCGACCCAGGGCTCAGATGGTAGGCTCTGGAGGTTCACTTGAGGGTTCTAGAACGATGGTTGGTCCTCGCCCGTGGTGGCGCAGGCAGGATTTTTTTATAGTGACGCCTATAGAGGCTCATGCCGCCCCCCTGTGTCCTCCGATGCACTCGCAATCGAAGGTAGAGTTGATGGGCAGGGCATGTGGGTGTTCTTAGGCCACTCGACGGTGCAGAAAGGTTTTGGTTTTCTTCGGGGATCGAACTCGGGTCACCGAGAACGCCAGTCGGAGACGCTAACCACTTCACTACCGCCTCTCCCCGTTTGTGACCCGCATCCCGGGGTGGTGGCTTCGACCAACACTAGAGGAGAAGAGAGGAGAGGACCTACGAAGCGATACTTGATCTTGATCTTGATATTACAGGTGGCCTATTCTTCATAGGCCAGGCCTTTGAACCGGCTGCTCCTGTAGAGAAAAACACAAACAAAAGGAAATAAACAAAACAAAACTACATACAAGCTATACTAAGCCTAATATAATACTATATTAAGCGGTAGAGGTCACAAGAAGAAGCCTACCGAGAAAATTGGTAGATTTTAGTAGAAAATCTGTTTATTATTATAGTACACTAGGGTCCCACATAAAACGAGAAATTGGTCGATAAACGAGGTCATTCTATGTGAATTCGCTCTGTGAAACACATAACCTATGGGAAAAATTGATATTGGTCGATTGGTCCTCCCTACCGTACCCGTACATTTATACTCATTCACACCCATGCATACCAAAACATATATTAATGATAAGTTATGCATAGAAATGATGAAATAGGCATATTGTTGCTTACCTTAAATCTAATAGGGATATTGTACCGGGGGCAAGGGGGTTCTGAGGCAACTTGGCGGTCACTCATTCGTCACTGGATGACGACGCAGTGTGACCCAGACCTCGGAGTGTGGTGAGTGAGCGTTGGCCTTGCATTTCTGCCAAGTCCATCATAAACCCCTCAAACTCTGACAGGCTGGGCAGGGGTTCATTTGAAGGGCCAGGCTGGGGCTCGTTTGATGGGCCAGGCTGTTGCTCGTCAGCAGAGGCAGGCTGTGGTGCGCTGGCAGGGGCAGCGTCGGCAGGGGCAGGCTGTGGTGCATTCGCAGGGCGAATGTACCTTGTCATGAGGGTCTACCAACGTTCGTTTACTCAATGGTATTCGTCAGGAGTGAATTTTGGTGAGCAAGTTGCCATATACCTGGCTTGACTCTCGCTTGCGTGCCTCATCAGAACTGGTCTGGGCTTACCTGCTCACATCTGATAACTTGTAAACATAACCACACCGACGACGACACCAAACCACCACAATGACGAAAGTGTACCTTCGAATGAAAGCCATAAAAAAAATGATGATAACTGACGATATTGTGAATGGATCACAACATATATCCTTCACAAGACTGTTTTTTTTGGTAATAATGGATGAGAATTGCGCGGTCGCTACCGCCGTTCCCCACCTCATGCCACCCTCACCCCATCTCCGTGGCGACACGCCGCCGCCGTGCCCCCCCTCACTCACCTTTGCCACATCTTGCGCCAGCTGGGCAAGCCGGCTTACGAAAAGTGCCACGAGTTAACAGAAAACGCAAGCTGCCGCAAGCCTTCTTATGGCGGCTTGCTCACCAAAATTTGCCGCCTTGTGAGTGGGTTCGTCACTGAGGCAAGAACTACCCTACGTTACAGTAACTACCTCTTGTAGGTCTCACGGCCTCTTGTAGCTTCCTTATTTTCTTATGTTCTTATGAGGCAAAAAAAGCTTGCTTGGCGAAAAAAGTCAAGCGACTCAGACGACAGTGACGTCCCAATGCGCATCTACGTCACGTCACCTGACGTTCTGTACGATATATCGGCGCTCTATATGAGAACTCTCGCATTTACCCTACTTTGATGGCAGAATCGTTCTATATGATTACATTCGTTCCTAACGAAAAAATTTATTCCAAAATCAGGGTGAATCTTCCAAGATGCAGTGTCTTATAAACAGTAAAATACGGCTATTCGACTATAATGAGAGGTATTCGAGAGGCAGATCTGGCAACCTGGTCTAAGCCAGCGCGCGTGACGCCAACGGTAGGAAGACGTGTCCCGTACGTCTCTTAGGGGAGGCGGTAGCAGAGTGGTTAGAGCAGTATTTCCCAACCTGGGGGAAATTTCCCCCTGGGGGAAATTTCAGGATTCTAAGGGGGAAATTTGTCCTGAAGGATATCTATATTACTAGCCTTTGGTCGACAAAAGAAAATCTCTTAGAATGTGGCTATTGACTTTTCTCTAAATATATACATATAGAGGATACTGTCTATATACTTGTGTTATTAAGCAAGTAAATTTTGTGTTGTGGCTACTATTTTCCTTGTCCACATGAAGGGGGAAATCCGGATGGTTGAAATGGTGGAAGGGGGAAACAACAGAAAAAAGGTTGGGAACCACTGGGTTAGAGTCTCCGAGTGGCGTTCTCGGTGACCCGAGTTCGATTCTTGATGAGGGCTGTAAAATCCACTTAAAATCTTTCTATGCACCTTCGAGTGGCCAAAGAACTCCCACATGCTCCCCATTAACTCTACCTTCGACTGCGAGTGCATCGGAGGACACAGGGGGGCGGCATAAGCCTCTAATCACAGGCGTCACTATAAAAATCCTGCCTGCGCCACCACGGGTGAGGGCCAACCATCACAGCCCTCGAGTGAACCTCCAGGGCCTACCATCCCACCCCTGGAGGTCACGGCCTAACGGCGCTATAGCCACACACACACATAAAAATGTGTACGAAGCAGCGTGAAACTCGGGGAGATAATGCGCGAAAGTCGGGATGGTAAGAATTTAGGACTCAGCGTGAAACGCGAGGATCATGAAACTCGGATAGCGTGAATCTCGGGAGGGTACTGTACACAGAAATGGTGGGAAATAGCTAACTTGCGCCTCATATAACGAACAAAGTTTGTTATATACGAAAAGTCCGGATCCATTGGATATAACAAACTTTTGGATATAACGTCACCCCCTTCCCCCCAATGGGTTCGTTATAGTGAGGGTTTACTGTATCTACTCTGTAATGTAAGCTTCCTGAACGTGTTGCAAGGCAAAATAGTTTTAGGATCCATGGTTGTGATGAAAGTGATGAAGTTAAGATTTTCTTTCTCTGCTATGCCATAAAATGTGTAATGTTGTTCTGCCTTGATGAATATCGTGTATTAGTTTGGTGATTGGTATCATAAATGTGGAATTGAATCAACGGGTTTGACCGAATTAAAATGTTCACTTCCAGCATGCTGGTCTCCATATCCTAAGAACCAAAATACAGCCTGGAGGCGGTAACAACCGTTACTCCTAGCTCTTTTTCTTCTTTTGTTTTTCTGATATAATCATTTCCCATTCGGTAATTTTAGGTGTGGCTGAGACAGTGTGCATGCTAGCTTGGATGAGGAAGGGTGTCAGAGTGTGCTCGTGGTGTACTCCGTATACAATATACGGAGATATGTACCTTTGAGATGCCACTGAGTGCACACGCGAAACAAATGCAACAGTGTATAGAGCATCAATGGGTCTGGAAAAAATTGATAGAGAAGATCTGTTTGTGTGGGACAGAAGTACAAGAGGTCATGAGAAGAAATTGAAAAGGACAACATGCAAAAGGGATATAAAAGAATACAGCTTCCCGTATAGAAGCATAGAAGCCTGAAACAACCTTGATGCAAAAGTGATTAATGCAAGAAGTATTCAGGACTTCAAAGGCAAACTGGATAATAGCAGATTTGGAGACGGGACAGTACAAGCATAGCTCTTTTCTTGTATGTTACAACTAGGTAAATACAACTAGGTAAATACAACTAGGTAAATACTCACTGCAGTACACTACACTTTCATTTACAAACTGTGTTTATCCCATGCACATTCACCCCACTCGACCGCTGCTGAACGTACCACTTCATCACTGCAACGTCGAGTGCATTATCCTTGTCTGTCTTCATATGCTTGCATGGACCACTTTACCATGCTTTGAATAGAATATAGAAGCGTCCACAGAATACCATGGATGAAAAAAATTGTGAAATAAATGAGAAATAATCACAAAAACAACCAGACCATGTAGCTAGATCGGTAGGTAAACAGTGACAGGCACTACATGCTTGATTTGGTAGGAACACCAGCACTACTCTCCCTGCGACCTAGCGGACACATTTTTCAAGCAGCGGACTTATTGAATGGTTTGGTTCGGTTGTCTAGTAGCCGATGGGTTTTGTTAAATCCGAAATCCGTTAAATTGAGGGTCGAGCGTATATGAGAGTCAATGAACTAGGGGTGAGGGGCTCTGCTCTGCAGTTGGAGTGCCATGGAAGATGCTGCCATCGTAACAAGCTTGGGGAGGCGGTAGCAGAGTGGTTAGTGTCTCCGAGTGGCGTTCTCGGTGACCCGAGTTCGATCCTCGATGAGAACCAAAATCCACTTTAAATCTTTCTGCACCATCGAGTGGCCTAAGAACACCCACATGCTGCCCATTAACTCTACCTTCTATTGCGTGTGCATCAGAGGACACAGAGGGGCAGCATGAGCCTTTAATCATAGGCGTCACCATAAAAATTCTGCCCACGCCACTAATGGGCGAGGGCCAACCATCGCAGCCCTCAAGTGAACCACCAGGGCCTACCATCCCACCCCTGGAGGTCACTGCCTACAAGCGTTATAGGCACAGATGTAAAAAATAATAATAATAACAATAATTAACAATACTGAGGCCTACGTCTCAAGTCAGAAACATGTTGGCTAGGAGAAAGCTGCCAGACATAATCTGATGTCGCCCAAAAGAAAACGCAAAGCAAATAATTAGATTCTACAGCAGAAAATGGAAAGACTCAGTATATGCCATACGCTCCATTTGAATTGCATGTTAGTACCTTAATGAATGCCATATGGCCTGTGAGGGTTAATATCTTGGCGGATTTTCCAAGCTAAGAGATTATGTGTGCTTTTTATTCTAAGATAGTTCTTTTTTCTCTTTCCAGGGAATTATCCAGCACTGCTTCGTAATTGCTTGGACATTCCAGTCAGCAATAATGTTTGTGAATTCTTGACGGAACTAGGAGCAAAGGTACAGATTTTGTAGTTTAAGGAAATTATTTGTATTTTTGTCATATCTTTATGCAATCTTCAATAAGGATTTATCAGCTACTTTCATGCACTGCTTAGAGTGATCTACAGTGATCTACAGTAATCCCTTTAAAGATGCAGTCAATGTAGCAGGTCTGTGTGCTGCTTAAAGAAAACTGTGTGTCATGTATCATTGAAACCCATTACTATATGTGTTAAAATGTAGCCCTGGTCCAAGGCCAAACCACCCCTACATACCCCACGTAGACCTAACTTACTAAGACGAAGTGGACATTTTAAAGTTATCTTTAAAATATTTCTTCTATATGTGAGTAAACTCAACAGCAGTGTCATCCAACCATTTCTTAACACCAGGACTGGTGTGGCACGATGCACCGAGTTGTTGAAATAGCTCTGCATTACAGTCGTCAAAACAGTCTGCTAAATTGTCACGTAAAGTAAAAGGTAAAGATAGCATATGATATGTTGCCCAGGGTCTCGGTGCTCATATCCGTCGCATTAGCCTCTGAGCCTGTGGTGGGTGACAACCCATTACCTCGGGACACAGGGGTAGTATGACATCTGGGTTACCACAGTTACCTTCCCCAGGTTTCCCCAGGTAACCATTTATCCACCTCAAAATGAAGGCTGAACAGCTTATTGGGCTGGCAGTCAACTTACCCTTGCCCGGAGATTCGTAGCTAGGCACGCTAGCCAGTACACCATGGAGGTGACATCCATCTTTTAATGCTACACAAATTATGCAGGACATCAATCAAACACTAAACAGCATATAATGATTACTTCTGTAGAGAAAATTGTTTGCACGGTGTTTCATTATTTTTTTTATATACCGCTTATACAGTAGAAGCTCAACTTAACGGACTAATTCAGCCAAGCTTAGTTCCGTTATATCAAGTTTTTCGCTTAATCGAGAGAATAATATATAAAATAGCCTATAAATACACCCCTGCCTGTACATAGTACTTATGTAATGGCCGTTATGTATTTTAGTGATACTTATTATATTTTACTTTCTACAATTTATACGCCTTTATTATTTGAAGTTTTCTTTCACTTTTGGCAAGGAGGAAATTTCCAATATTTATGCTATTGTTTGAAAGAAAAAAAACTAATATGATGCACACACACGGATCTCCTGGGTAAGACAGTACAACTTGTTCTAGGTTTTCATATTTTCATCACACTTTATATAGTGTGTACTTTTGTTTGAGAATATTTTTCTGCCAGACAAATCCAATGGTATTAGTTGTTACCCAATATAAGATTATAGAAGCTGCTGTATTATCATAAGATTGCTCTTCATAGCTTATGTTTTCCTTGAATATACTTTAAATTTATAAGCTAATACTATGCAGCCCAACCTCTCTCGTACAAGTCAAGGAGAGATGGCATTGTGGGAACGTGAGCAAACATTCACCACTTGCTAATTTTATAGGATCAGACCTGCATCTCTTGTGGTCAGACCTTTGTGTATCTGAGGTAAGGACGGCAATTCCCGTCACATCGTCTTTCAAAAATGTTGTCTCAAGTGAGCGTCTTATAAGGGACTACTGTACATCCATAAATGGTAAAATGTAAAGAGCATTCATGAGTTTAAGATTTAAGAATCACTTAAATATAGATATAGAGGCAGAATACAAACCTAGCTCATATGAGTACTATGTATTATACAGATTCAACAAGGCAAACATTCAGAGTACATAAGATTGATTGTCTTGCATTGTATGATGTCCATCAATGAGTCTAATTGTATGGAATTGGAAAAGCTTATTATTCTTTATATTTGTTATCAATCAATTAATCTATTTCTTATAATTTTTCACTCATTCATTAAGATGATGAGTCTTATCTGTAAATAACGATGAACTGATGAACTTAACTGTAAAACATTTGATTTTTTATGCTGTATTTTTTTTTCCAGCTTGACCACGAGTTTATTGCAAAAGGATTCATAATGAAAAAGGGCAGAATAAAAGTGACTGTGTTTAAAATGTATAAGGTAAGTTTATGAGATAAGGTACCCTATATGTCGACCTATAAGTCAATATTTGAAACCTAGAAAAATATTTCCAAAACTAGGGGTCAACTTGTATGCCGAGTGTAAATGTGAAAATTATCTGCCTGCATAACATTTTGTGCACCACTTACCATAACTTCCATGGCCCGCCATAACTATTTCCATCTGAAACTCATGTTGCATTACTTTAGGGGAGCGTCACACCATTTCTTAATTACCGGTGGATTGTCATAATTTTTTTTAGGTCAAAAGTGCTAATGCCGAAATAATTCTAGCTCATTTTCAGATCCATAGCTCGATACAGAACTGGGAAAAAAAAGATTTTTTTTTTTTTTAAAGAAATTCAACTCTTAATAACGTTCTTATCCAATGACTTGCACTGATGAAAAATGACCAAATATGCATTACAAGATATCCAAACGATTCATCTTTTAAGAATTTTGAATTTCATTCTTCTTAAGTGTTTAGCATTTTTTTAGTTTTTTTGGATCTCGTAAATGTATTTGTTATTATTTGCAAATTTTTACCCAAATTGAAAAAAAACTAAAGATGAGAAAATCACATCTTTATTCCTCTTTCCAATGATATATTGTTTATTAAATTCGGTACAATAGTGGCAAAGTTATTAAAGGAAAACTGGAAAAAGGCAAATTATTCAGTAGAGGTTTAAAGGCGCGCGGTTTAAAAAGCCGCGCGCCCTTTAAACATCGAGGCTTAGTGAATCTGAGCAGATGCTGGTTTGTTTGTTTACTCTCGCAGCCACGCTCTCTATCACTCTTGAAGTGTTATATGACATAGCTGGTATCTGGTTCCCCCCTTTTGCAAAAGGTACTAGTCACAAAAGGGTGCTAGCTGTCAGACGCGCATGGACAGTTTGCTAAACTACAGCAAGCATTCTCTCTCTCTGAGCCACTTTATGCCTTGATGTCCTCGGCATGGTGGTGCAGGAGGTAGAGAAAGTGAGGTAGATCAATCTTGCGCTGAATAAATGGTAAATGGTCTGGAGGGAGTAGGAATGGTGGAAGGCTGAGAGACGAGCAGCAACACCCGGCTTCTCCCTCTACTCCCTCACTACTGAGGCCTTGAGACGACCCTCTGTCTCACAGAGAGGGACTCAGAGGTGCCAGTTTGCCTATGCCAGTGAATATTAAAAAACAAAATTGTACGGATATTTTTCGGGGGGGAGGGAGGGAGAAAATCAGCCATAACTCATTCAGATTTTCTGCTTTCCTTATAATACTTTGTCACAAGCTTGCTCAAGTGTTCAACTACGCATGAATTTTTCTTTTAATATTTTGATTTTTTTCGTAAATATTCGCGTGACACTCCCCTTAACACAGCCCTTGTCTGAAAATGCTATCAGTGACACCTGAGTGCTCAATGTACAGTAGTACTACATTTCAAGACCAGTATTAGCTAGATTTTAGTGACTACAAGTACACTAGGGTCCCACATAAAACGAGAAATTGGTCGATAAACGAGGTCGTTTTATGTGAATTCGCTCTATGTGAAACACAACCTATGGGAAAAATTGATATTGGTCGATCGGTCCTCCCGCCCGTACCCGTACATTTATATTGTTCACATCCATGCATACCAGAACATGGTATTATTTTACACTAGGATCGAAATTCCCTACACAATTGAGAGTATGATTTCTGTTTACCTTATTGGATTCTAGGAAACATTCTTTTGGACTCTAAACTTTTGGAGATAATGACATGTTGTTCATAGGGAGGCGAGAGACAAGTGTTTGTTTGCGTGCGGCGTGCCTCTCACTCTTCTTCCTCTTGTGACTTACATTGCCTCTGTTCTTCCCTTGCCACGGACACTTTTCATGCAGATTTGGCTTAAGTTAGGAGGTTAAAGCGTGGGTTTAGGTTAGGTTAGTGACTCAAAAGCAAGTTGCCATAAACCTGGCTTAACTCTCGCTTGCGTGCCTCGCCAGAACTGTTGTTGTTGTTTTAGGGCTGCAAGGATCCCTAGGGGAACACTATGAGCCCTGGTGATGTCCTATGATGCTATCACAGGCACGGTAGTTGACCTGTCTTCCTCAGGAAGGCACAGATGAGGCGGAGGACAGCGTGTTGCTGTGAGGGGTGGACGCCCGCTGCCGCCAGCAGGGTGGGCAGGTCACAGGTGGCAACGTTCAGGGCGAGGAGTTGAGACTGTAGCACTACACGGTGTGAGTGGAAGCGCGGACACTGCAGCAGAAAGTGTTCAATAGTCTCCGGAACATTCCTGCACCAAGGGCAGTGGGGGTCAGGGGACAGACGGAGGCGATGCAGGTGAGCCATGAGTGTTGTGTGGACCAGGCGGAGGCAGGTAAGGGTGACATCGAGGACGCAGGACTTTTTCCTTATCCACGGCTGGGGGGAAGAGTCACTGCGGTATTGGCCCATGGAGGTGATGCGGAGGGTATCGCCGAGCGTGTTATTCCCGGTGGAGTGGCAGACCCGGGAGATGAGGCGTTTAGCCGCGAAAAGCGGCAGAGGGTTTACATCTGTTAAGGCCATCCTGGCAGCAGAATCAGCCACTTCGTTGCCTGGGATACCAGCGTGGGAGGGAACCCACTGAAAGGCGATCTCCCAGCCCTTGATGGTAAGGAGAAGGGCTCTCTGGATGCCAGAACTAGCGGGGCCCGCTCACAGCTGTTAACTTGTAAACACCAACGACGACACCAAATGACAATGACGAGTGTACCGTTCTTATGGCGGCCTGCTCACTTTCTGTACGATATTTCGGCTCTCTATATGAGAACTCCTCGGATTTGCCCTACTTTGATGGCAGAATTGTTCTATACAATCAAATTCGTTCCTAACAAAAATTTTGAAATTTTATTTATTTAACAAAAACAAAAATAATAATAATATTTTAGGTCGTTCGCTTTATAGGGGAAACGCTTTATGCGAACACGCTTCTTTATGCAGGACCCTAGTGTACTACAATCTGTGCTGTTTTAGCATGTTTTAGTGAGTTCTCATTGTGTGGAGGGGCTAGAGGTAACCATCGGATAATTCGGACTTTCGGCTAATTCGACCCAAGTCTCCCCCCAATTAGTTCAAATTAGAGAGGATTTACTATATGTATCTATAAACAATAGAAAATAACATATTGGATCAAGTATAAGGTACATAGGGGAAAAAATCATGATGAATGAACAAGTGCTAACAACGAAATATACACATTGCACATTAAATTCATATATAATTGTGTTATCCCTTTAATGTGGATAGACATGTGCATATATAGACAGCAAAATGATAACTGTATTAATTGATTTACAAGTTGCATAAGCAAAAAGATGAATAGATAAATACATTGGTCCCTCACGTTTGGGGAGTCTCTGTTTGGTGCAACACAGCATTAGCGATAGGTTGGATATGGTACCAGAATCCCAATTTGGCGCTTCAAATTCACTTTTGGCGAGACGCGCGCTGACGTCACGGAATTACGTCGGCCCAGAATTCACCGCCCGCAAACGTCCATGTTAGTGTTTGTTATCTTCCCTACAGCCATCTTGACGACTGCTGTTTTTTTATTGTAGTGACGGTATCTTTGGCGTTTAGCGCTAAGACTATGGCTTCTACAAGTACTGGTGGTGGTGGTGGTTCGAGGAATCCAGGTGACGATTAGGACAAGTGCAAAAAAGCGGAGAAACGAGAGTGGAGGAAAGGTAAACACAGCCACAACCACCACCGCCTACACAACCACCACACTCACTCGTCTCACCAGGCCTAACTCTAAATAATTCATGGTAAATAACATCTGTTATCTATTATCTATTGTCTTTTGTATTGCTGTTAATGTTTCATGTATAATGTCTTTGCTTTTAAGCAGCTAAAGTACGAAAATGGAGGTCAAAAGGGTGAACTCGGGCCTCATCAAAGACTAATGGATAATTTTCCCATTGAAAGTACTATTCACGTTTGGCGAAATTAACTTTTGGCGATGGTTTGGGAAGACTAATCAAATCGTGAAACATGAGGAAACACTGTGTATATATATATATATATATATATATATATATATATATATATATATATATATATATATATATATATATATATATATATATATATATATATACAGGGAAGTCCCGAAGATACGAGTAGTTAGGTTCCACCTGGCATACTCGTAAAGCGAAATCTCGTATAGCGAAACACATAACTAATGGTAAAATATAGGTTTGGTTCCAGGACCCCATCAAAGACATGTTTTTCAAGCTAAAATAAACTATACCAAACACAACAAACACACAGCGTCTATATTGCCCACACTGGACTACCTATTCTGTAGAAAAAGCATTCTGAAAAAGAAAATAGCACACAAAATAACATAACTGCACATTAAATATACATAAAACATGCATAATAAGCAAAAAAGACGTTGTACTGTAGGCGACGCCGTGTGATACAAGAGAGGGTAGTGTAGCGGTCCCAAGGTTGGGGCAGCACACCTGGCTAATTACCCCTAAAGGTCAGGCCGCGCCATATGCTTAATTACCCTTCAGGTCACGCCTTGCTAGGGGTGACCAGACTGGGGTCAACCAAATCCCCCTTTGTCCAGCACGGGAGTCCTGTATTCAGGCAGTTACCTACTTACCACGACAGAGGCAACACATCACTCCTCTCCCTGTGTTCCTCGTGGCATCACTCCTCTGTACTTACCTACATTCCCGCCGTAATAAACTTGTGTGTGAACGCTGTGTTAGGTAGGTAAGGGACAAGGGAGGGGTGCGCAGACATCTTCCACTGCCCACAAACTCGTCTCTGCGCATCTGAATCATTGTACATCATCATACAGCCCAGATGCATACATGGTAGGGCGCACATTTTGAACTCTGTAATTTTTCTCACCCCAGTTTGAATGTCGTAGCATTGGATTTTCTATCTCTTATATTGAAAATAGACCCTAATTTACTCAGCTCGTATCATTGATTTCTCGTATACCGAATACTCATATAACGGGACCTCCTTGTATATATATATATATATATATATATATATATATATATATATATATATATATATATATATATATATATATATATATATATATATATATAATTTTATATATATATATATATATAGTATATACGGGCAGGACATTTTCTCTGAGACAGATCTCGTTAAAAGTGATAGCTAGTTCAGCGTTTATTATCTTCTTAAAGATATTTTCTCTGTCTTAAGAGTGTCTTATTCTCTTTTGTAATCACTTGTATGACTTCGCCGTAGCTTGTCATGTTTGCTGTATCGCGATTTCGGGTCTAAGAACCCTTCTTCAGCAGCATATGGAAGATCTTTTCTCCTCAGGAGTTGAGGTGAGCATGATTAAGATGCGAAGTGAAGCGCTATTTATAGCCGGTCTGCCTGCCACGCAGCCTATTACCGATGTCGTTGATTGGTAGATAGCTTTTGCTTCTCGTCTTTTTGAGTGGGAGACGCTGATTGGTTGTTTGGTCTTCGCTTGGCTTTTCTGTGAGTAGGCTGTTATTTGCTTTTGTTCTTTTCATGCTGGTTAGAGCTTGTAGGTCGTTTGCCTGTACGTTAAGCTTGGGGTTGATCTCTTTTATGTACAGCGCTTCTAGGATGGGAAGTCGCTGCACATCTGCACACATGTCAACCAATTCTGTATTTTCTTCTAGAAATTTTCTTGTTATGATGATGCCATGTTGTTCTAATAGGTGACTTTTTGGGGCTCCGGAAGTTAGGTGGCAAGTAAGGCGTCTGGACAGCTTCGTTGTCGTCATGCCGATGTAGGATGAGGGGAGGACTTCACAGTTTCCTCTTTTGCATGTGATCCTATATACGACATGGGACTTTTGTTTTGTCTCCTTCGTCTGGCTTGGGCTGTTACGGAGAAGGAGGTTGCTGGTGTTCTTGTTTTTGTAGTAAATTTGTAGTTTTATTCTCCTCTCTTGGTCTGCAGGTTTCACGTTACGGTGGACGATTTGTGATATTATTCTTTCTTCTTCCTGGTGAGCGGTGGAGAAGAAAGCCCGGTAGAAGATAGTTATGTCTTGACTCTTTTTTGTGGCGTTAGGGTTGTACCAGTTCTCCAAGATTTTCTTAGTCTGACGGTTGATGTCTCTTTCGCTGAAGCCGTTGTCAAGTCCTCATCAACAACGGCTTCAGCGAGAGAGCCATCAACCGTCAGACTAAGAAAATCTTGGAGAACTGGTACAACCCTAACGCCACAAAAAAGAGTCAAGACATAACTATCTTCTACCGGGCTTTCTTCTCCACCGCTCACCAGGAAGAAGAAAGAATAATATCACAAATCGTCCACCGTAACGTGAAACCTGCAGACCAAGAGAGGAGAATAAAACTACAAATTTACTACAAAAACAAGAACACCAGCAACCTCTTCCGTAACAGCCCAAGCCAGACGAAGGAGACAAAACAAAAGTCCCATGTCGTATATAGGATCACATGCAAAAGAGGAAACTGTGAAGTCCTCCCCTCATCCTACATCGGCATGACGACAACGAAGCTGTCCAGACGCCTTACTTGCCACCTAATTTCCGGAGCCCCAAAAAGTCACCTATTAGAACAACATGGCATCATCAATACAAGAAAATTTCTAGAAGAAAATGCAGAATTGGTCGACATGTGTGCAGATGTGCGGCGACTTCCCATCCTAGAAGCGCTGTACATAAAAGAGATCAACCCCAAGCTTAACGTACAGGCAAACGACCTACAAGCTCTACCCAGCATGAAAATAACAAAAGCAAATAACAGCCTACTCACAGAAAAGCCAAGCGAAGACCAAACAACCCAAATCGGGTTTCCCCACTAAAAAAAAGAAGACGAGAAGCAAAAGTATCTACCAAAAAAAGACAGGGAAATGGGCTGCGGGCGGGCAGCCCGGGTTTAAAATGGTTTTCACTTCGATTTTAATCTGCACCTCAACTCTGGGGGAGAAAAGACCCCATTGCGCTGAAAAAGGGGTTTCTTAGACCGAAATCGCGAAAGAAAAAATACAAGCTACGGCAAAGTCATAAAATGATTAAAAAAGAGAATAAAAGAAAAAAAAGAAAAGAAAAAAATTTTTAAGAAGATAATAAACGGAATAGCTATCATTTTTAAAGATATATATAAAATATTATAAATTTTAAATATATTTTATATATATATACACACACAGAAAAACCCTTCATTGGCAAATTTAGGCCAAGGAGTGGTCCGAGTAATGCAAGGTGCAGGAAAAAATTTGAAAACCAATAATGCGAGGTTTTGAAAAAAAAAAAAAAAAATGGGTGAAATTTAATAAATTGAAAAATTCGACAAAACATCTGTAGGAATCTGTATAGTGGGGTTAATATCCGAGAAAAAAATAAAAAATTGTAGAAAAATTAAATTTTTTTTTTGCGAAAAACATTTAGGGATGAAATAATAAAATAAGCAATTATAAAAGGCAATAGAATTTAGGGCTTTCACAAAAATTTTCCCGCCTGCCGTTTTGTCAAAAAAAAAAAAAAAGAGAAGGGCCCGAAAATGCGAAGGCCGAATAATGGGGGTCGAATACAAAGGGGGTTTTACTGTTATATACATATATTATATAAAAACCCGTTTTTCCCGGCGCAAAAGAGCATTTTTTCCCCCAAAAAAAAGGGAATGAAAATTTGCCCTCGCAAATGGGGCCCATTTTAGGAATGAGGGGTCGGGCAGAGAAAGCGAACACCCGGGTGTGTTTATAAAGGGGTCTGGATTGACGTGTGAGCAGTAGTTCACTGAGCAAAAATGGTAAGTGTGTGCAACAGTAATGCATAATACAAAAAAAGGTTGGAGTTTAAGAGAAAATAAGAGCGGGGGGCAACAAGATAGGATTGTTGCGCCAGATGGCCGTGTCAGATGAAAAAACACCATCCCCCCCCCCTGTGCTCCTTTGTAAAACGTTGTAAAGTCTCGGCGACGCCCTCCCCCCACCACCAGGGTCATTACCGCTAACTCCCCCCCGCACCCAGGGAAAAAGACAAACACCCACATATTAGATGTACCCTTTAACCGCATTCGACTGGGCCCACAAGTTGACACAACGGGTTGGAAGGGATGAAAAAGGGGGGCAGAAAAATGGTGATGGAATTTCGCTGGAATGAGTTTTGTTGATAAAAAATAGTGAAACAAAGAGCGTGTTAAATTTAATTTAAGGAGTGGGGCGGTGAGAGGAAGGTTAGTATCTTGGGGAGTTGTCTATCACACAAGGAGGAGAAAGGGCGTGTGGTTTTGGGATTTTTATTCCCAGTGAGCTTTGTAAAAGTAGGGACAAGAGGGTGCGCGGCGTGTGCTCTGTGTGCCCCTGGGGTGACGGAAATTACCTGGTGGTGTTGCAGTTGTGTCGGCGAGGACAAGTCAGGTCAGAGTCAGGTCACCTCGGGCCTCTCCTAACCCGGGCCCCAGAAGGGGGGTACCTAACCCGATGAGGGTGATGTGGTGGTGTTTTAGGCCGACAGTGGAGAAAGGTGGGATAGGAGATAGCATGGGCCCTTTGTCCCCTCGCCCCCCCAATCCTCCCCCTGTACCTTAGGATAAGGAAAATGTAAAAAGATGCTAGTAAAAAGGCTGAATGGATGTAGAGGGACAAAAGTCTTCCCCACGGTACACCCAAAACCAAAAACCCTCACGGCCACACCGTCCCCTCAAAGGCCGAAAAACACACCATACCCCTCAGGGGGAAATGGTGACAGGGGACCTCTCATCCATCCGTTAGAATTTTTAATTCAAACAAAAGACGTGTTCACAAACGGTGCGCCGCCCTCACGGCTCCAAACCCACCCCGTCAGTAACGGTTTTGGGGGAAAAATATTTTAAAGTAATGAGACTGTGCCGTGTGAAATTTTCGTTTTTCAAGGCTTTATGTACCAAAAAAAAATGTCTTTTTAAATTCAATCCTCTTCTTCACCAAAAAAGAAAGGGTATTAAAGCAAATTTTTTCAAGCATGCCCTGAGGCACCATTCGCTTAGAGGGTGGCAGGAATGCCAAAAATTACGGAACCGTGACGAATAGGTGAATACAAGGCACGGCTGACGGAACCCGCCGTGATTTTAGAGTGGAATCAGCCTTACCGACCTTCCGAAGGACTAAAAACCCTCGCGGGGCGTGAAGACATAGGTTTTAAACCAGGGCAAATATGTCGATCCCGACAACGGGCCCCCAACAATTACAACAATAACAACAAGGTAGGATGGTTACCCTTACAGTGTTTCTAAATATTTCGTGAATATTGTTATTTGGGCAACTACCCATTTTGAGGCGAAATTTAAGCCTCCCGAATAGTTTTTTTTTGGTTTTTAATTAAATTGGCTCCCGTTTTGTCGGAAATCAAGTTTGTTACACGTGGGGTGGTGGGGGGGGGGGGGAAACCCGCCCCTCCAGGCCCCCAAACATTGCTACGCTTCATGCCTTTTGGAATTTTGTTATTTTCTATATATTGTTTCTAAAACCCCAAACCCCACCTCAACCAACCTAATCTGATTTAACCAATTAAAATTTCTGGGTGAAGTAACGGAGATTTTTGGTATAGTGTAAAGCCATTATTATTCAAAATTTCGCCATGGGAAAGGGGGGTTTAAAAAACTCAGAATGAAGAAAGTACACGATGGGGTTTGGGAAGAGTCCTAGGGCTTTAAAGCCCACTACCAAAAAATACCAAATCATACTGCAAAATTTTTCCCCAAGGTCTAAAAATAGCAAAAAGCAACAAAGGATACCCACAACATTAAATCAAAAATAGTCATAGGGAGCAAAATATCAGAAATCAAAATTGGGGGGATCCTGCCATATATTTTTGATTTTTGACCGAATTTGTTACAGTGTATTCTCTTTTCATTTAACGAGTATAATTTTTTATTACATTTATTGCATGTGATATTGATTTAGGTACCCTGCCCCTAACATTTTCTTTCCCCTACAAAACCTTTTTTTTTAATAACTTTATAAATTTACGAGGGAAAAAAAAAAAATTTCTCAAAAACACCCATTTTTTTTTTTCACAAAAAACCCCTTTTTAAAATAGGGGTGGTCTTTTGCGGAGG
>JACEEZ010005071.1:907481-939981 GCA_016584305.1 Chionoecetes opilio
GCAGGAAGGAGAGATATATACAGGAGAGAGATCTATGCAGGAAGGAGAGATATATACAGGAGAGAGATCTATGCAGGAAGGAGAGATATATACAGGAGAGAGAGATGTGCAGGAAGGAGAGATATATACAGGAGAGAGATCTATGCAGGAAGGAGAGATATATACAAGAGAGAGATCTATGCAGGAAGGAGAGATATATACAGGAGAGAGATCTATGCAGGAAGGAGAGATATATACAGGAGAGAGATCTATGCAGGAAGGAGAGATATATACAGGAGAGAGAGATGTGCAGGAAGGAGAGATATATACAGGAGAGAGATCTATGCAGGAAGGAGAGATATATACAGGAGAGATCTATGCAGGAAGGAGAGATATATACAGGAGAGAGATCTATGCAGGAAGGAGAGATATATACAGGAGAGAGAGATGTGCAGGAAGGAGAGATATATACAGGAGAGAGATCTATGCAGGAAGGAGAGATATATACAGGAGAGAGAGATGTGCAGGAAGGAGAGATATATACAGGAGAGAGAGATGTGCAGGAAGGAGAGATATATACAGGAGAGAGAGATGTGCAGGAGAGAGATATAGAGAAAATTAAGGGCGTGACGGATTACAGGTAGGGGAGAAAATGAGAGAGAATGAATCACGCGCAGTACGCGCGCGCGCGTGTGTGTGAGAGAGAATTTGACGTGAGTCAAGGACAAATTAAGGGATTAACAAGGGTCTGGGAGCCTGGGAGATCAGACTGGGACTGGGGCTAGTGTTTACTTAGTGTACATTTTGACGGCAAACCCACCATCACGCGTCAGAACGGCTTCACCCAATCAAGAGCGAACAAGGGCTTGATAAACTCCTCCTCGGGGGAGGGGCATGTGGCTCTAAGGTTCTTGAATTGACTATACCAGCCCTCACGGGATTAACATATCTTCTCTGATTATAATGAAGAGATTTGTACATACGTTCATTTTGTACATATAAATGATAAACCAATAGGACGTGTTAAAATCAACACAGATAACAATCCGCCGCATCAAGGTAACTGGGTTATGAAAACTCCCTGACGCCCATATCAAAGCACACCGCCTCCAGCCCTCTGCCTCCGCCCTTCACCACTCCGGCCTGACCATAGGCCTGACCACTTCGGATCACAAGACAGGCAGTATTAATCAAAAGCCTACAGCGATTTCAACCCACTATCCACCGATAAGTATCCTAGTTAGTTGACTAGTTGGGGTATTGTGTCGGGATGAGATAGACGATGGGTTTTGATTAGGTAAGACCTCAAATTAAATATATGTATGTGACATAAATTCCCACAACAGTCGCGAGGGTTGATTTGTCTTCCTCAGGAAGGTACAGGTCAAGGCATGATGGTATGGTGTGATTCGGCCTTGAGGGCGGATGATGTTGTGGCGCCGTGATGGGTCTTGGTCTTGGTGTGATGTGTGGAAGGTTTCTGTCCCGTCTACAGGTACCGTTGTGTTACCTTTTTACCAGCACTCCTTCCAGTTACAGTTTACAATTTTCTTATCCATAGAGATACAGGGGTGAGGATTGAGGGATCGAGGTGGTATAAAGGCCTACCCTGTCTCCCATCCATTTACAGTGGAGAGCGGCAGCA
The DNA here is from genome assembly GCA_016584305.1 of Chionoecetes opilio. NCBI lineage: Eukaryota > Metazoa > Arthropoda > Malacostraca > Decapoda > Majidae > Chionoecetes > Chionoecetes opilio. The sequence goes on from JACEEZ010005071.1 coordinate 909,106, forward strand.
GGACTGTGGGAGGGGGGTGATGTTTACATATGACGGCCATCTTGGCAGCAGAAACCTGCACCTTGTTGCCCACCTCTTATTTTCTCTTAAACTCCAACTTTTTCTTGGTATTATGCATTACTGTTGATATTATTAGTAACACAGTTACAAATTTGTGTTCAGTGGTCTACTGCTCAACACAGATCACTCCAGACCCCCTTAGTAATACTAAGGCCATTCTGCATTCTCTGCCCGACCTCTCATTAGTAATTTGGCCGCATTAGACGCAGGGTGAATTTTGCATTCCCTTTCTTGGAAAAAAACTGCGTCTTATGTGCCGGCAAATACGGTATATATATACAGGAGAACCTCGTTTATCCGGCACCCACGGGGGGGAGCGCATGCCGGATAACTCATTTTGCCGTTGTTTTGAGAGTTACTCTTATGGAATCCCCCAAAATCCCTTTTTTTTTTTTTTTTTTTTTTTTTTTTTTTTTTTTTTCCCCCCATCACAAGGAACTGGCCAAGGGCACAACAAAAATGGGAAACACAAAGTCCGCTTAGTTGCCAGTCCCTATAAAGAAGACAGTCAGAGAATAAAATAAAAAAGTGGGGTGAGCCAATTTAGTTCGGGAGGTGTCTTGTTACTCTTCTTTTGAAAAGATGTAAGTCATAGGAAAGTGGAAAAATAGAAACAGGAAGAGAGTTCCAGAGTTTATCAGTGGGAGAAAAAAAAAAAAAAAAAAAAAAAAAAAAAAACCTGGGTCGAATAGTGCCGTTGTTTTGAGGCTGCCGTTGTTTTAAATGCCGGTTAAACGAGGTTCTCCTGTATATATATACAGGAGAACCTCGTTTATCCGGCACCCGCGGGGGGAAGCGCATGCCGGATAACTCATTTTGCCGTTGTTTTGAGAGTTACTCTTATGGAATCGCCCAAAATCCCTTTTTTTTTTTTTTTTTTTTTTTTTTTTTTTTTTTTTTTTTCCATCACAAGGAACCGGCCAAGGGCACAACAAAAATGGGTAACACAAAGGCCGGTAGTTGCCAGTCCCTATAATGAAGACAGTCAGAGAATAAAATAAAAAAGAGGGGTGAGCCAATTTAGTTCGGGAGGTGTCTTGTTACTCTTCTTTTGAAAAGATGTAAGTCATAGGAAAGTGGAAAAATAGAAACAGGAAGAGAGTTCCAGAGTTTATCAGTGGGGAAAAAAAAAAAAAAAAAAAAAAAAAAAAAAAAAAAAAAAAGCCTGGGTCGATTAGTGCCGTTGTTTTGAGGCTGCCGTTGTTTTGAATGCCGGTTAAACGAGGTTCTCCTGTATATATATATATATATATATATATATATATATATATATATATATATATATATATATATATATATATATATATATATATACAAACCTCGATTTCCCGGACCTCGATTTCCCGGATATCGGATTTGCCGGACAAAATCCGAGGGCCGGGGATATGTCAGCCTCGGACAATTATTATTTTTTTTTTTTTTTTTTTTTTACGTTGAAATGCCTGGTCCTGTTCGTAAATTGACCAAGTTGTCTGGCGGTCCGAGTGTCTCCTGTCACCCCTGGTCAGTGTCCGCACCTCCCGCCAGGTGGCAGCATGCTCAGCGGTCGTATTGTTTACATTTGGGCACACAACATTCACGGTTCACCTGCACAGCCTCCGTTAGTCACCTGACTCCCACTGCCCCTGGTGCAAGAACATTTCTTAGACTATTGAACACTTTCTGCTGCCTCCCGCCAGGTGGCAGCATGCTCAGCGGTCGTATTGTTTACATTTGGGCACACGACACTCACGGTTCACCTGCACAGCCTCCGTTAGTCCCCTGACCCCCACTGCCCCTGGTGCAGGAACGTCTCTTGAGACTATTGAACACTTTCTGCTGCCTCCTGCCAGGTGGCTGCATGCTCATCAGACGTAAAAGTCCGCGGCGGGGTAGTTGATATTGTCGGTTGCCGGACAGTAAATACTAGAGTAGGATAAACGTCCGAGGGTGGGCATCGGACTTTTTTAATTGCGGTTCCCGGACTTTTGCGGTTCCCGGACCAGTGCTCCCCCCTATTAGTCCGGGAAATCGAGGTTTGTGTATATATATATATATATATATATATATATATATATATATATATATATATATATATATATATATATATATATATATATATATATATTTTACAGGGAGGTCCCGAAGATACGAGAAGTTAGGTTCCACCTGGCATATTCGTAAAGCGAAATCTCGTATAACGAAACACATAACTAATGGTAAAATATAGGTTTGGTTCCAGGACCCCATCAATCAAAAAAAAAAAAAAAAAAAAAAAAAAATGTTTTTCAAGCTAAAATAAACTATAGCAAACACAACAAACACATAGCGTCTATATTACCCACACTGTACTACCTATTCTGTAGGAAAAGCATTCTGAAAGAGAAAATAGCACACAAAATAACATAACTGCACATTAATTAAACATAAAACATGCATAACAAGCAAAAAAGACGTTGTAATGTAGAGGACGCCACGTGATACAAGAGAAGGTAGTGTAGCGGTCCCAAGGTTGGGGCCGCACACCTGCTAATTACCCCTAAAGGTCAGGCCGCGCCAAATGCTTAATTACCCTTCAGGTCACGCCTTGCTAGGGGTGACCTGACTGCGGTCCCAAGGTTGGGGGTCAGGTCGTCCCAAGGTTGGGGCCGCACACCTGCTAATTACCCCTAAAGGTCAGGCCGCGCCAAATGCTTAATTACCCTTCAGGTCACGGCTTGCTAGGGGTGACCTGACTGGGGTCAACCAAATCCCCCTTTGTCCAGCCCGGGAGTGGTAGGGCGTGCATTTTGAACTTGATAATTTTACTCACCCCAGTTTGAATATCGTATCATTGGATTTTCGATCTCGTATATTGAAAATAGACCCTAATTTACAATCTCGTATCATCGGATTCTCGTATACCGAATGCTCGTATAACGGGACCTCCCTGTATATATATATATATATATATATATATATATATATATGTATATATATATATATATATATATATATATATATATATATATATATATATATATTTATATATATATATATATATATATATACCGTATTTTACGGCTTATAAGACGCATTTTTTTCCCTAAAAAATACCCTGAAAAACACTCGTGCGTCTTTCAAGACGAATGTAGTAGGAGGTTAGCTTAGGTAGCTATTCAATTCAGTCTCTTATATGATGTAACCTCAGTACTTAACTGTTACAAGTATTTTGAATACCATAAGACATTTAAATAAACTAATATGTCTTCACTTTGTGATGTTTACTGCAGTACTGGTGGGAGCCATTCCGCCTCGGCAGATTGGCGCCAACAGCCATTCCGTGTATGAGGAACTTGGTTACATTAGATGAAAGTTTGTATACTTATGTACATGCAGCCATCACAAATACTACACGCATACAGGAAAATTCAAACAATACGTGGTGAGGCACAGGAGGCAGGCAACGTAGTGAGGCACGGGAGGACGTGAGAGGTGTTTACACTCAGGACGACAAAGCCAGACTCAGCTAATCGGCACATCAGGCAGGCACGCAGCTGCACACCGCCGCGGTTGGCTTTGTTTTCACTCCCGCTGTCCGACCTGCGTGTACATGTTCAGCCAGCCAACATGACGATTTACTTATATTATCGCATACAAGCTAGAAAATAAAACTGGCTGATGAGCAGTGCTGAATGAAGATAATGAATAGTTAGTGTGTTCTTGTGTGAAAATGACTGTATATTGGTCAACAGTTTTGGTGGTCTGTTTTTTTTGTTTTTTCTTAGAAATTTCTTTCCAAAGTCAGGGTGCGTCTTCCAAGATGCAGCGTCTTATAAGCCGTAAAATACGGTATATATATAAATATAGTCGGGTATAACACGCGAGTATAAATTATAATATAGTCACAGAGGCAAGCAATCAATCCTCTTCAAATCAAGCTCCTGAAGCAGTCTACGGAAAACACCGAGTTGCTCTCTCCTTGCTAGCCATTGCCTTCTCCACAGACCCTCTTTTTCTTTCCTTGTAACTGTTACACAAGCAAAATTAGTTGCAAGGTAGCACCAAGTTCTCGAGAAGAGTTCATCGCTTGGAAAAAAATCCTCCATTGTTATTGTTGTGATGCCTGAGAGTGTGACGATGAACCCACTCTGTGTCTGCTAGGAAGTGGGCGGTATACCATCCGTCAAGTGGTTTGGGAGATGGGAGGTAGATGGAAAAGAGCACTAGTGTGATATGCGCTTAAGCCTGCTGACGCCGCATTTCAAACAGAAGCTAGCCGCGCACTGCCCGCCTGGTTAAAAAAAAAAAAAAAAAAACCACGTTACAACATTTTTTCCGCGGTAGAGTTAGAATTCTCTTCCGCGAATACATACCGTGCTAGACAATTGCGCTTTACAATAAACTGCGTTAGACGAGGATAAACTGTACCACCATGCCACTAACTCGAACATTTACACCACTAAACGTGTCAGATGATACCTATCTAACATGGATAGACGTACATTTAAACAACAATGAAAAATGTATGCTTTGTTGAATGATTTAAAGTTAGAGAAGCTCAAAATTAATGAAAAATACACAAATCGCCATACAAAAACTAATATAATTGAAAAAGTGCTCGTACAACAAAAAGGGTGCAAATTCATGAATCTCATATCATCAAATTCTCGTATGTCGAATGCTTGTATAACACAAGCATACTGTATTATTGTCAAGTAGGAATGTAAAATTTTTGTTTGCAACTTACCATTTTCAAACATGGAGCGGCAGCTAAGAGAAAAGGGGAATTCAAGAGTACAGTTCTCTGTAAAACAAATTAGATGTCCTGTAGATGCTAAATATATATTTTCACCAGAATTAGCAATCCTACACATGACTCTCCTTTTGCTTACATTTGTATTTTATGGTCTGTAGTATTTGTTGAAATGTAGAATTTTTGTGAATTTGGTTATTAGACAAAATTACAGAAACAACCAAGATAATAAATTTTACAAGATTTATTCTTTCAGATGGGAACTGGTATGGCTAAGGACAACCTTGAGCAGATGACCATGTCTCATATGGTAGAATTGAGTGTGTTGACCACTAAAACAGATATGTCTGTTGCCGATGATCTTCGAGCCTTGGCTGATCAGCTGAAGCCCCTTGTTCAGCTAGAAAGGATTGATTACCGACGCCTTGGGCAATGATGACACATTGGACAGTATTGAAGCTTTTTATCTCATGTTAAATTAACATATAGGGCTAAATGTTTTTTACAATATTATTTTCTTCCTATGCTGTAGGAGAGGAAAGTTAAGAGATTGGGAATCCATTGGTTTTCCCAGGTCAAAAAATGTAATATTCTTGGGACAGGTTCCTTTGGCTGCCCAAAGCTTGGAAAACTAGACAGAAATGTTTCTTTATGTTGAATGATGTGAGATTTTTTGTATGTCTTTGATTTCAATGACATCATCGCCCACCACACGCATGGGATATTGTGAATGATTGCATCATACTGTTGACCCTTGATGTTATTGGCCCAGCTTGCGTGGGCTTTAGAAAATCCAGAAAGAATTGGGAAATATGGATAGAAAAAATCTAAATTTGAATAAAATGCCAATTTACACTGGTTGTTTACACTTTGATTTGTTTATGTTCGCTATGTGCTCATGCTGTGTCAGGTGTAGACCACTGGTTACAAGTAATATACAAGAATCAAGAAAGCTGAGATTCAAAAATTAAAATTTTCAGAAAAATTGCAGGTAGAGAAATGAAATAAAATGAAGAACCTTTACCACCGAGTGCCAAACAAGGGGAGAAGCACTACTAACAATCGCTGTACACCAACTACCGTAACTCCAGTCAGACAACTACAATATGCGCCACTTCCAGAGAAAAAGCGATAACTGGAGAAGACATTTAGCGGCAGTTCCACCCACAGCTGTTTCCAGTTGATGGACTAGTGATCAGTTTAAAAATTGTTATTAAGTCTCCTCTTTCTCTTCTCTGCTCAAGTGTTGGTAACTTTATTTCCTTCAACCTTTCCTCATAAGAGAGTTCTTCTAGCTCTGGTACCATCTTTGTTGCCATTCTCTGTACCCTCTCGGACTTTTTCACGTGCTTCTTTTTATATGGGGACCACACAATGGCAGCATATTCCAGTTTTGGTCGGATCATTGTAGTAATTATCCATCTCATCATATTTGTGTCCATGTAATGAAATGCCACTCTAATATTCTTCAACATTCTGTATGTATCTCCAAATATTTTATTTATATGTTTTTCTGGTTGTAGGTTATTCTGCACTCCCAGGTCCTTTTCTTCATGAACCTTTGTAATTACTTCATTTCCCATTTTATATGGCCATTTATATCTTCGCTTTTTCCAATTTCCATTACATGACATTAAATTCCATCTCCCATCTTCTGCTCCATTCGTAAATCTTGTTCAGTTCATTTTGTAGTGTTTCACAATCTTTATAGCTTTTTATTTCTCTTAATAGTTTTGCATCATACGCAAACAAAGTAATATAACTTTTTATTTTATTTCATTGACATAAATCATGAACATTATTGGTGCCAACACTGATCCTTGTGGGCCCGTCAGGGTGGCAAGGTTGGTAGAGACGTGAGCTTGCAATGTGCAGCGTCCCTGTGCATTCGGTCAGCGGTTCGAGTCCGCCTAGTTCGTGCTGACGTGGCGGCGCTTTGTATAGTCAATAACCTTGTAGTTGGTACTTGCAAAGTGTCTAGATAGGATGAAAATCTTATCTTATCTGATCCTTGTGGTATCCCACTAAATAAGTTTCTCCATTCAGATTTTTCAGCATTTACTACTGTTCTCATTTCTCTTCCTCTCAGATAACTTTCCATCCAGGTTTTGATCAGCCCTTTGATTCCTCCTATATTTTCCAATTTCCAAAGTAGCCTCTCATGTGGAACTTTATCAAATGCCTTTATAATATCTAGATATACACAGTCTGCCCATCCATCTCTTTCTTGTGTTATATCAATTACTCTTGAGAAAAAGCTTATTAAGTTGGTCACGCATAATCTCTTTTTTCCTAAAACCATACTGCCGGTCTGTTATTATACCTTCATTTTCTAAGTATTCCGTCCATTGCTTCTTCATTATTTTTTAACATATCTTGCATATTGTGCTATAGTCTTTCCATTTTATCAAGTCACTCGTGGAAATTATCCACCAACCACTCTCTTAATTATTAGTAGAGTGGTAGTTTTATTCCCCCTCTTGTGAGGGAGGTATTGTTCGCTCACCATAGGGGTAGAGTAGGAATGTAGGTATATACAGCTAAGTATTAATTATCCGACCTTGGGGGGACCGAAGGTAGGTCGGATAATTGGAATAGTCGGATGTTCGGATATCACAGTAACCATAAACGTAAGGACAAAATGGTATAGAACATAAAAGATGCAGCTCTTGAAGGCCGATCCAGTGGTATACGCGAAAGTAAATGAATAAATAAAGCCACAAATCAATGTTTTCTAAAAACTATAAAAAAAAAGTAAGTAAAATAAATGGCCAAAACAAGACACAATGTGGTGGTGAAAAAAGTCGGTTGTTTGGACAAGTCGGATGTTGGGAATTTGGCTGTATATAGTCGACCCTCGATTTAACGGACTTCGGATTCAACGGACTCCATTTGCGTGACAAATTTGCGGGCAAGAATGGAATGCCAGACCGCTTATCCCCGCTCGAAATGTCAACTCAACATAATTTTTCTCGTTTTATTTTGGAATGCTTGGGTTTTAAGGAGTCTTTATGTATCAGATATTAAGATATACACTACCCTCCCGAGTTTCGCGCTTGCTTTCTTCCGGAGGCATAGCGCGAAACTCAGGTATTGAAAACTAAAAATGCTTATTTAGTCCGGTGAGTTTTTTTTTTTTTTTTTTTTGTGTGTGTGTGTGTGTGTGTGTGTGTGTGTGCCTACAGCGCCGTTAGGCAGTGATCTCAAGGATAGGCCCTGGTGGTTAACTTGAGGGCTGTGTACCTACCGTATTTTACAGCTTTATAAGACTCACTTTTTCCCCCCAAAAATATCCTGAAAATGGCCCAAGCCCCTATCCACCCAGCAGTGAATGGGTACCGGGTGTTAGCCAAGGGTTTGTGACCCGCTTCCCGGGGTGGTGGCTTCGGCCAACACTACGTAGAGAAGAGGAGGGAGGAGAGGAGCTTGAGGTTGAGCTTGATTGGGAGTCACCCAGCGGATGCTGTTTTGGTCTGAGTGAGTGAGCTTGACACATATCTTGTCAGCTGATGGTTGTGTGACAGTGTTATATGGCAATAACACTGTCACAATGCCTTCCTCTCTTCTCTCCTGTCTCCTCCAGTATCTCCAGAAACCACAGTACCACACACGTCATGGTTAATCACTTATAAAGGAGTATTTTGTGGTAAATAGTAAGGAACGGCGGGGGTGTAAGGTAAGGTGCTACTTATTTCGAGGTGTTACCTATCTTATGCGACACCGGCTGCTCCTGTAGAGAAAAACACAAACAAATGGAAAAAAAAACAAAGCAAAACCACATACAAGCTATACAAAGCAGGAAGGAAGGAAGACGTGTCCCGTACGTCTCTTATGGGAGGCGGTAGCAGAGTGGTTAGTGTCAAGATATATGTCAAGCTCGAGCATGAGCTTGACAGACGACCTACAAAGTGATACTAAGCAGAAAAGGTCACAAGAAGAAGAAGTCTCCGAGTGGCGTTCTCGGTGATCCGAGTTCGATCCTTGATGAGGGCTGTAAAATCCACTTAAAATCTTTCTCTGCACTGTTGAGTGGCCTAAGAACACCCACACGCTGCCCATTAACTCTACCTTCGATTGCGAGTGCATCGGAGGACACAGGGGGCAGCATGAGCCTCTAATCACAGGCGTCACTATAGAAATTCTGTCTGCGCCACCACGGGCAAGGGCTAACCATCACAGCCCTCAAGTTAACCTCCAGGGCCTACCATCCCACTCCTGGAGGTCACTGCCTAACGGCGCTGTAGGCACACACACACACAAAAAAAAAAAAAAAAAAAACGCGAAAGTCGGGGATATAATGCGCGAAAGTCGGGATGGTAAGAATTTAGGACTCGGAGCGAAACTCGAGGATCGCGAAACTCGCATAGCGTGAAACTCGGGAGGGTAGTGTAGGTAAGATTTTCAGATGGAGTCAACTATGGGAAATGGAGTTCAATGCTAAAAAGTGTAAAGTGATGGAAGTGGGCAGTAGCAAAAAGAGACAGAGAGGAAAGTATTCGATGGGAAATGAATGGATAATCAAAACAAAGGTCAAAAAAGATCTGGGAGTATGGATTACGGACAATTTGTCACCTGAGAAGCATATAAACAAGATCACAGGAGATACATATCAGTTGCTGAGGAATATAAGAATGGCATTCAAATATCTGGATGAAGAGATGATTAAGAAATTGATAACATCTTTGATTCGACCAAGGTTGGAATATGTGTCAGTGATTTGGTCACCACATAAAAAGAAGGATATAAGGAAGATTGAGAGAATACAAAGAGCAGCCACAAAAATGGCTCCAAACCTGAGAGATTTACCATATGAGGAAAGACTTTCAAGACTAAAACTCCCAACTCTTGAGAAAAGAAGAGAAAGGGGAGATTTTATAGCAGTGTATGCTATAAAATCAATACCAGACCCATCAATGGGTCTGGAAAAAATTGATAGAGAAGATCTATTTGTGTGGGACGACAGAAGTGCAAGAGGTCATGAGAAGAAATTGTAAAGGACAACATGCAAGAGGGATATAAAAAAATACAGCTTCCCATATAGAAGCATAGAAGCCTGGAACAACCTTGATGCAAAAGTGATTAATGCAAGAAGTATTCAGGACTTCAAAGGCAAACTGGATAATAGTAGATTTGGCGACGGGACAGTAACTTGTGACGTCGAAGTTTATGCCAAACAAGAGGAAAACGAGGCATCGGAAGTAAATTTGGGTGAAAAAATTATACAAGAAAAAGAAACCAGAGGGATAATCGAAGTAGCAAATGTCATAGAGGAAACAAAAGAAAATGAAGATTCAGTAACGGACCAAAACAAAGCCACGGAGCAAGAAGCAAAGGAAGAAACCATTGCAAGCGAGGTGCAGGAAGAGGGACAGCAGGAAGCTGAGGAAGAAGTGGAAAAGACTCAGGGAGAGACAGTGAAGGAAGGGCAAACCCCCGATGCTGGCAAGGACGCCGGCGAGGAGGGAGTATTGTGCCCGGCGGCCGTTGCTGATGCGGCCAAAAAACCCAAAAAGAAGAAACACCCAAGAGTCAAGAGGCGCAAGGTGCTCAAGGCCGAGGTGGATCAGGGCCTAGTGTCTGGCGTGATGTACGTCCCCGGCGAGGACCTGGACGCCACCTCGCAGGGCTGGATGATGGCAAGTGACAAGAAGAACAGCCCCAGGAAGATGAAGGCACTGCCCCCCATCACTGAGGTGGAGGTGTGCACACAGCAGGAGGCCGCGCCGCCACCGGCCAAGAAGAATACCCGGCAAGACAAGAAGCGTGCGGAAGAAAGCGTACGCAATTCTTGGAAGGTGGAGAAGGTGGAAGTCAAGGTGGCCGTGGCATCCCACATGCGGCGCTGCATCGTAGGGCCTGGCGGCGCCACGCTGAAGAAAGTGCACGAGGACAGCGCTGGGGTTTAGGTGAAGGTGCCGCCGCCGCGGGACGCCGCCACCACCACCGTCACGGTGCGGGGGCCTCCTCGGCAGGTTACCGCCGCTGTTGATCACCTCAAGGCCTTGTTGCACGAGGCGGAGGTGGTGGAGGCCCAGATGGCAGTGACGCCACACAAGCGGCATCATGTGATAGGCCATGGCGGCGCTAACATCATGAATCTCAAGAAAAAGTATCCTGAAGTGGCGGTGACAGTGCCGCCTCTGGAGGACCGCGCCTCCCGGAGCGTCGCGCTGAAGGGTCTGCGGGGCAAAGTGACCGGCGCTCAGGCACTCCTTAACACCCTCTGCCAAGGCCAAATTCCCGCTCGCAGCATCATACATACCACCAAACACACCACTGTCCCAACCACCAAGCATACCAATCTCCCAACCACCAAACACAGCACTGTCCGAACCACAAAACACACCACTGCCCCAACCACCAAGCACACCACCGACCCAATCACCACCCCAACCACCATCCACACCACCACCCCATCCACCATTGTCCCAACGACCGCCCCAATCACCACACCAACCACCATCCACACCACCACCCCAGCCACTATCTACACCAGCGTCCGAACCACCAAACACACCACCGCCAAAACTCCCGTCCGCATTACTATAGAAAATCCCACCCAAACCGCCGCCCTCCCATTCGCCCTCAATTCCGAGGAATTTCCCAGCCTCGGTGCGACACACGTAACATGCCGCCAACGACCCCTTCCCACCCCGAACACCAAACACCCTCCCACCCCCAACACCAAACACCCTCCCACCCCCAACACCGAACACCTTCCCACCCCCAACACCCAACACCCTCCCACCCCCAACACCGAACACCCTCCCACCCTCCCACCCCCAACACCGAACACCCTCCCACCCCCAACACCGAACACCCTCCCACCCCCAACACCGAACACCCTCCCACCCCCAACACCGAACACCCTCCCACCCCCAACACCGAACACCTTCCCACCCCCAACACCGAACACCCTCCCACCCCCAACACCGAACACCCTCCCACCCCCAACACCGAACACCCTCCCACCCCCAACACCGAGCACCCTCCCACCCCCAACACCGAACACCCTCCCACCCCCAACACCGAACACCCTCCCACCCCCAACACCGAACACCCTCCCACCCCCAACACCGAACACCCTCCCACCCCCAACACCGAACATCCTCCCACCCCCAACACCGAACAACTTCCCACCCCCAACACCGAACACCTTCCCACCCCGAACATCGAACACCCTCCCACCCCCAACACCAAACACCATCCCACCCCCAACATCGAACACCCTCCCACCCCCAACACCGAACACCCTCCCACCCCCAACACCGAACACCCTCCCACCCCCAACACCGAACACCCTCCCACCCCCAACACCGAGCACCCTCCCACCCCCAACACTGAACACCCTCCCACCCCAACACCGAACACCCTCCCACCCCCAACACCGAACACCCTCCCACCCCCAACATCGAACACCCTCCCACCCCCAACACCAAACACCATCCCACCCCCAACATCGAACACCCTCCCACCCCCAACACCGAACAACCTCCCACCCCCAACACCGAACACCCTCCCACCCTCAACACCGAACACCCTCCCACCCCAACACCGAACAACCTCCCACCCCCAACACCGAACACCCTCCCACCCTCAACACCGAACACCCTCCCACCCCCAACACCGAACAACCTCCCACCCCCAACACCGAACACCCTCCCACCCTCAACACCGAACACCCTCCCACCCCCAACACCGAACAACCTCCCACCCCCAACACCGAACACCCTCCCACCCTCAACACCGAACACCCTCCCACCCTCAACACCGAACACCCTTCCGCCCTCAACACCGAAAACCCTCCCCCCCAGGCATCACCCAACCTTCCGCTCACAACACCACCCACTCTTCCGCTCACAACACCACCCACTCTTCCGCTCGCAACACCACCCACTCTTCCGCCCACAACGCCAACTACCCTCCCGCCCACCACAACTACCCTCCCGCCCACCACAACTACCCTCCCGCCCACCACCACAACTACCCTCCCGCCCACCTCAGCAACTACTCATCCGCCCATCACAACTACCCTCCCGCCCACCACAGCAACTACCTCCTGCCCACCACAACAACTACCCTCCAGCCCACCACAACAACTACCCTCCCGCCCACCACAACTACCCTCCCGCCCATCACAACTCCCCTCCCGCCCACCATAACTACCCTCCCGCCCATCACAACTACCCTCCCGCCCATCACAACTACCCTCCCGCCCACCATAACTACCCTCCCGCCCACCACAACTACCCTCCCGCTCACCACAACTACCCTCCCGCCCACCACAACTACCCGCCCGCCCACCACAACAACTACCCTCCCGCCCATCACAACTACCCTCCCGCCCACCACAACTACCCTCCCGCCCACAACAACTACCCTCCCGCCCATCACAACTACCCTCCCGCCCACCACAACTACCCTCCCGCCCACCACAACTACCCTCCCGCCCACAACAACTACCCTCCCGCCCACCACAACTACCCTCCCGCCCACCACCACAACTACCCTACCGCCCACCTCAGCAACTACCCTCCCGCCCATCACAACTACCCTCGCGCCCACCACAGCAACTACCTCCCGCCCACCATAACAACTACCCTCCCGCCCACCACAACAACTACCCTCCCGCCCACCACAACTACCCTCCCGCCCATCACAACTACCCTCCCGCCCACCACAACTACCCTCCCGCCCATCACAACTACCCTCCCCCCACCACAGCAACTACCCTCCCGCCCACCACAACAACTACCCTCCAGCCCACCACAGCAACTACCCTCCCGCCCACCACAACTACCCTCCCGCCCACAACAACTACCCTCCCGCCCACAACAACTACCCTCCCGCCCACCACAACAACTACCCTCCCGCCCACCACAACTACCCTCCCGCCCACAACAACTACCCTCCCGCCCAAAACAACTACCCTCCCGCCCACCACAACTACCCTGCCGCCCATCACAACTACCCTCCCGCCCACCACAACTACCCTTCCGCCCACCACAACTACCCTCCCGCCCATCACAACTACCCTCCCGCCCACCACAACTACCCTCCCGCCCACCACAACTACCCTCCAGCCCACCACAACTACCCTCCCGCCCACTTCAGCAACTACCCTCCCGCCCACCACAACAACTACCCTCCCGCCCACCACAACTGCCCTCCCGCCCATCACAACTACCCTCCCGCCCATCACAACTACCCTCCCGCCCACCACAACTACCCTCCCGCCCACCACAACTACCCTCCAGCCCACCACAACTACCCTCCCGCCCACTTCAGCAACTACCCTCCCGCCCACAACAACTACCCTCCCGCCCATCACAACTACCCTCCCGCCCACCACAACTACCCTCCCGCCCACAACAACTACCCTCCCGCCCACCACAACTACCCTCCCGCCCACAACAATACCCTCCCGCCCAACACAACTACCTCCCCGCCCACAACAACTACCCTCCCGCCCACAACAACTACCCTCCCGCCCACAACAACTACCCTCCCGCCCATCACAACTACCCTCCCGCCCACCACAACTACCCTCCCGCCCACAACAACTACCCTCCCGCCCACCACAACTACCCTCCCGCCCACAACTACCCTCCCGCCCACCACAACTACCCTCCCGCCTATCACAACTACCCTCCCGCCCACCACAACTACCCTCCCGCCCACAACAACTACCCTCCCGCCCACCACAACTACCCTCCCGCCCACCTCAGCAACTACCCTCCCGCCCACCACAACAACTACCCTCCCGCCCACCACAGCAACTACCCTCCCGCCCACCACAACTACCCTCCCGCCCACCTCAGCAACTACCCTCCCGCCCACCACAACTACCCTCCCGCCCACCACAACTACCCTCCCGCCCACCACAACTACCCTCCCGCCCACCTCAGCAACTACCATCCCGCCCACCACAACTACCCTGCCGCCCACCACAACTACCCTGCCGCCCACCACAACTATCTTCCCGCCCACCTCAGCAACTACCCTCCCGCCCACCACAACAACTACCCTCCCGCCCACCACAGCATCTACCCTCCCGCCCACAACAACTACCCTCCCGCCCACCACAACTACCCTGCCGCCCACCACAACTACCCTCCCGCCCACCACAACTACCCTCCCGCCCACCTCAGCAACTACCCTCCCGCCCACCACAACTACCCTGCCGCCCACCACAACTACCCTGCCGCCCACCACAACTATCCTCCCTCCCACCTCAGCAACTACCCTCCCGCCCACCACAACAACTACCCTCCCGCCCACCACAGCAACTACCCTCCCGCCCACAACAACTACCCTCCCGCCCACCACAACTACCCTGCCGCCCACCACAACTACCCTCCCGCCCACCACAACTACCCTCCCGCCCACCACAACAACTAGCCTCCCGCCCACCGCAGCAACTACCCTCCCGCCCACAACAACTACCCTCCAGCCCATCACAACTACCCTTCCGCCAACCACAACTACCCTCCCGCCCACCACAACAACTACCCTCCCGCCCACCACAACAACTACCCTCCAGCCCATCACAACAACTACCCTCCAGCCCACCACAGCAACTACCCTCCCGCCCACCACAACAACTACCCTCCCGCCCACCACAACAACTACCCTCCAGCCCATCACAACAACTACCCTCCCGCCCACCACAACAACTACCCTCCCGCCCACCACCGCAACTATCCTCCCGCCCACCACAACTACCCTCCAGCCAACCACAACTACCCTCCCGCCCACCACAACTACCCTCTCGCCCACCACAACAACTACCCTCCCGCCCACCACAACAACTACCCTCCAGCCCACCACAACAACTACCCTCCAGCCCACCACAGCAACTACCATCCAGCCCATCACAACTACCCTCCAGCCCACCACAACAACTACCCTCCAGTCCATCACAACAACTACCCTCCCGCCCACCTCAGCAACTACCCTCCCGCCCACCACAACAACTACCCTCCCGCCCACCACAGCAACTACCCTCCCGCCCACCACAACTACCCTCCCGCCCACCTCAGCAACTACCCTCCCGCCCACCACAACTACCCTCCCGCCCACCACAACTACCCTCCCGCCCACCACAACTACCCTCCCGCCCACCTCAGCAACTACCCTCCCGCCCACCACAACTACCCTGCCGCCCACCACAACTACCCTGCCGCCCACCACAACTACCCTGCCGCCCACCACAACTATCCTCCCGCCCACCTCAGCAACTACCCTCCCTCCCACCACAACAACTACCCTCCCGCCCACCACAGCAACTACCCTCCCGCCCACAACAACTACCCTCCCGCCCACCACAACTACCCTGCCGCCCACCACAACTACCCTCCCGCCCACCACAACTACTCTCCCGCCCACCTCAGCAACTACCCTCCCGCCCACCACAACTACCCTGCCGTCCACCACAACTACCTTGCCGCCCACCACAACTATCCTCCCGCCCACCTCAGCAACTACCCTCCCGCCCACCACAACAACTACCCTCCCGCCCACCACAGCAACTACCCTCCCGCCCACAACAACTACCCTCCCGCCCACCACAACTACCCTGCCGCCCACCACAACTACCCTCCCGCCCACCACAGCTACCCTCCCGCCCACCACAACAACTTCCCTCCCGCCCACCGCAGCAACTACCCTTCCGCCACAACAACTACCCTCCAGCCCATCACAACTACCCTGCCGCCAACCACAACTACCCTCCCGCCCACCACAACTACCCTCCCGCCCACCACAACAACTACCCTCCCGCCCACCACAACAACTACCCTCCCGCCCACCACAACAACTACCCTCCAGCCCATCACAACAACTACCCTCCAGCCCACCACAGCAACTATACTCCCGCCCACCACAACAACTACCCTCCCGCCCACCACAACAACTACCCTCCAGCCCATCACAACAACTACCCTCCCGCCCACCACAACAACTACCCTCCCGCCCACCACCGCAACTATCCTCCCGCCCACCACAACTACCCTCCAGCCAACCACAACTACCCTCCCGCCCACCACAACTACCCTCTCGCTCACCACAACAACTACCCTCCCGCCCACCACAACAACTACCCTCCAGCCCACCACAACAACTACCCTCCAGCCCACCACAGCAACTACCCTCCAGCCCATCACAACTACCCTCCAGCCCACCACAACAACTACCCTCCCGCCCACCACAACTACCCTCCCGCCCACCACAACAACTACCCTCCCGCCCACCGCAGCAACTACCCTCCCGCCCACAACAACTACCCTCCAGCCCATCACAACTACCCTTCCGCCAACCACAACTACCCTCCCGCCCACCACAACAACTACCCTCCCGCCCACCACAACAACTACCCTCCAGCCCATCACAACAACTACCCTCCAGCCCACCACAGCAACTACCCTCCCGCCCACCACAACAACTACCCTCCCGCCCACCACAACAACTACCCTCCAGCCCATCACAACAACTACCCTCCCGCCCACCACAACAACTACCCTCCCGCCCACCACCGCAACTATCCTCCCGCCCACCACAACTACCCTCCAGCCAACCACAACTACCCTCCCGCCCACCACAACTACCCTCTCGCCCACCACAACAACTACCCTCCCGCCCACCACAACAACTACCCTCCAGCCCACCACAACAACTACCCTCCAGCCCACCACAGCAACTACCATCCAGCCCATCACAACTACCC
The DNA here is from genome assembly GCA_016584305.1 of Chionoecetes opilio. Lineage (NCBI taxonomy): Eukaryota > Metazoa > Arthropoda > Malacostraca > Decapoda > Majidae > Chionoecetes > Chionoecetes opilio. The sequence continues at coordinate 926,604 of JACEEZ010005071.1, forward strand.
TCCAGCCCACCACAACAACTACCCTCCAGTCCATCACAACAACTACCCTCCCGCCCACCTCAGCAACTACCCTCCCGCCCACCACAACAACTACCCTCCCGCCCACCACAGCAACTACCCTCCCGCCCACCACAACTACCCTCCCGCCCACCTCAGCAACTATCCTCCCGCCCACCACAACTACCCTCCCGCCCACCACAACTACCCTCCCGCCCACCACAACTACCCTCCCGCCCACCTCAGCAACTACCCTCCCGCCCACCACAACTACCCTGCCGCCCACCACAACTACCCTGCCGCCCACCACAACTACCCTGCCGCCCACCACAACTATCCTCCCGCCCACCTCAGCAACTACCCTCCCGCCCACCACAACAACTACCCTCCCGCCCACCACAGCAACTACCCTCCCGCCCACAACAACTACCCTCCCGCCCACCACAACTACCCTGCCGCCCACCACAACTACCCTCCCGCCCACCACAACTACTCTCCCGCCCACCTCAGCAACTACCCTCCCGCCCACCACAACTACCCTGCCGTCCACCACAACTACCTTGCCGCCCACCACAACTATCCTCCCGCCCACCTCAGCAACTACCCTCCCGCCCACCACAACAACTACCCTCCCGCCCACCACAGCAACTACCCTCCCGCCCACAACAACTACCCTCCCGCCCACCACAAACTACCCTGCCGCCCACCACAACTACCCTCCCGCCCACCACAGCTACCCTCCCGCCCACCACAACAACTACCCTCCCGCCCACCGCAGCAACTACCCTCCCGCCCACAACAACTACCCTCCAGCCCATCACAACTACCCTGCCGCCAACCACAACTACCCTCCCGCCCACCACAACTACCCTCCCGCCCACCACAACAACTACCCTCCCGCCCACCACAACAACTACCCTCCCGCCCACCACAACAACTACCCTCCAGCCCATCACAACAACTACCCTCCAGCCCACCACAGCAACTATCCTCCCGCCCACCACAACAACTACCCTCCCGCCCACCACAACAACTACCCTCCAGCCCATCACAACAACTACCCTCCCGCCCACCACAACAACTACCCTCCCGCCCACCACCGCAACTATCCTCCCGCCCACCACAACTACCCTCCAGCCAACCACAACTACCCTCCCGCCCACCACAACTACCCTCTCGCTCACCACAACAACTACCCTCCCGCCCACCACAACAACTACCCTCCAGCCCACCACAACAACTACCCTCCAGCCCACCACAGCAACTACCCTCCAGCCCATCACAACTACCCTCCAGCCCACCACAACAACTACCCTCCAGCCCATCACAACAACTACCCTCCAGCCCACCACAGCAACTACCCTCCCGCCCACCACCGCAACTATCATCCCGCCCAGTACCATGATTTATCCTCCCGCCTACTATCAAAACTATTACTATCATCCCGCCCATTACCGTAACTATCCTCCCACCCATTACCTAAACTATCCTCCCGCCCAAGACCGTAACTATCCTCTCGCCCAAGACCGTAATTATCCTCCCGCCCAAGACCGTAACTATCCTCTCGCCCAAGACCGTAACTATCCTCCCGCCCACCGCCACGACAACCCACCCGCCCAACACCGCAACAACCCACCCGCCCACCACCGCGACAACCCACCCGTCCACCACCGCGACAACCCACCCGCCCACCGCCGCGACAACCCACCCGCCCACCGCCGCGACAACCCACCAGCCCACCGCCGTGACAACCCACCCGCCCACCGCCGCGACAACCCACCCGCCCACCGCCGCGACAACCCACCCGCCCACCACCGCGAGAACCCACTCGCCCACCACCGCGACAACCCACCCGCCCACCGCCTCGACAACCCACCCGCCCACCGCCGCGACAACCCACCCGCCCACCGCCGCGACCGCCCTCCAGTCCATCACAACAACTACCCTCACGCCCAACTCAGCAACTACCGTCCCGCCCACCACAACAACTACCCCCCGCCCACCACAGCAACTACCCTCCCGCCCACCACAACTACCCTCCCGCCCACCTCAGCAACTACCCTCCCGCCCACCACAACTACCCTCCCGCCCACCACAACTACCCTCCCGCCCACCACAACTACCCTCCCGCCCACCTCAGCAACTACCCTCCCGCCCACCACAACTACCCTGCCGCCCACCACAACTACCCTGCCGCCCACCACAACTACCCTGCCGCCCACCACAACTATCCTCCCGCCCACCTCAGCAACTACCCTCCCGCCCACCACAACAACTACCCTCCCGCCCACCACAGCAACTACCCTCCCGCCCACAACAACTACCCTCCCGCCCACCACAACTACCCTGCCGCCCACCACAACTACCCTCCCGCCCACCACAACTACTCTCCCGCCCACCTCAGCAACTACCCTCCCGCCCACCACAACTACCCTGCCGTCCACCACAACTACCTTGCCGCCCACCACAACTATCCTCCCGCCCACCTCAGCAACTACCCTCCCGCCCACCACAACAACTACCCTCCCGCCCACCACAGCAACTACCCTCCCGCCCACACACAACTACCCTCCCGCCCACCACAACTACCCTGCCGCCCACCACAACTACCCTCCCGCCCACCACAGCTACCCTCCCGCCCACCACAACAACTACCCTCCCGCCCACCGCAGCAACTACCCTCCCGCCCACAACAACTACCCTCCAGCCCATCACAACTACCCTGCCGCCAACCACAACTACCCTCCCGCCCACCACAACTACCCTCCCGCCCACCACAACAACTACCCTCCCGCCCACCACAACAACTACCCTCCGCCCACCACAACAACTACCCTCCAGCCCATCACAACAACTACCCTCCAGCCCACCACAGCAACTATCCTCCCGCCCACCACAACAACTACCCTCCCGCCCACCACAACACTACCCTCCAGCCATCACAACAAACTACCCTCCCGCCCACCAAACAACTACCCTCCGCCCACCACCGCAACTATCCTCCGCCCACACAACTACCCTCCAGCCAACCACAACTACCCTCCCGCCCACCACAACTACCCTCTCGCTCACCACAACAACTACCCTCCCGCCCACCACAACAACTACCCTCCAGCCCACCACAACAACTACCCTCCAGCCCACCACAGCAACTACCCTCCAGCCCATCACAACTACCCTCCAGCCCACCACAACAACTACCCTCCAGCCCATCACAACAACTACCTCCAGCCCACCACAGCAACTACCCTCCCGCCCACCACCGCAACTATCATCCCGCCCAGTACCATGATTTATCCTCCCGCCTACTATCAAAACTATTACTATCATCCCGCCCATTACCGTAACTATCCTCCCACCCATTACCTAAACTATCCTCCCGCCAAGACCGTAACTATCCTCTCGCCCAAGACCGTAATTATCCCCGCCCAAGACCGTAACTATCCTCTCGCCAAGACCGTAACTATCCTCCGCCCACCGCCACGACAACCCACCGCCCAACACCGCAACAACCACCCGCCCACCACCGCGACAACCCACCCGTCCACCACGCGACAACCCACCCGCCCACCGCCGCGACAACCCACCCGCCCACCGCCGCGACAACCCACCAGCCCACCGCCGTGACAACCCACCCGCCCACCGCCGCGACAACCCACCCGCCCACCGCCGCGACAACCCACCCGCCCACCACCGCGAGAACCCACTCGCCCACCACCGCGACAACCCACCCGCCCACCGCCTCGACAACCCACCCGCCCACCGCCGCGACAACCCACCCGCCCACCGCCGCGACAACCCACCCGCCCACCGCCGCGACAACCCACCCGCCCACCACCGCGAGAACCAAGGAAGCTAGAGTACAAGGAAATCCGACTCCACAGTAAAGTTTGAAACCCGTACGGTGCTGCCATCTATGTCAAACACAGGGTGTCTCTCTAGCTTCCTTGGTGGCGATGGTGGTGGTACTTGCCTCGCCGCAACCCAAAACCCTTGTGTTGCCTCAAAAAAATATTCATATTTCTTGGCTTTACTCATCTCTTACACAAGATAGGCCTATTTTGTTTGCATCAGTGAATCAGGCAGTGATTGTTCAACAACAACATACCATTCATAACTCAATAGGGTAAAAAATAAAGTCATGACTGACTATCACAGGAGTAGGCGAATTTTTAGGTTTTCAGTGCATTGAAATGTTGTACTCCTACCCGATATTACCAAGCTACCAGATGATGTTTATGAAAGCTGAGCCTACCATCGTGTTCATAATACATTGCTGCATATCATGAGCATAAAAAAATTACAGGAAGACAACACTAATATTAAGATAATTGAAGGAAAGTAAAAGAGTGTATAAATATTTTTTCTTGCTTATTTTGCTTCAACTCGCTGTAACTCCATACGTTTTGGTCGCATTCAATTTTCAAGCACTGTTTCAAAATCCTTATACTTTTCCGCTTCCTGTGGTATGTAGCACGTACCAATAAGGAAAAGGGTAGGTGGTCAAAATGGCTAAGAATGTTAAACTGTTTCAAACTGGTACCGTGACGGGTGGAGCCTCTGATAGCTCTCCCGAGAACAGTCTCTCCTGTATAGGGAGCAATGCTCACCCGTCACTGTGCCAGTTTGCAGTAGTAGTTTAACTTTCTTAGCCATTTTGACCACCTACTCTTTTCCTTATTGGTACGTGCTACATACCACAGGAAGCGGAAACGTATAAGGATTTTGAAACTGTTCTTGAAAATTGAATGCGACCAAAACTGATGGAGTTACAGCGAGTTGAAGCAAAATAAGCAAGAAAAACTGTTTATACACTCTTTTACTTTCCTTCAATTATCTTAATATTAGTGTAGTCTTAGTGTAACTTTTTTATGCTCATGATATGCAGCAATGTATTATGAACACGATGGTAGGCTCAGCTTTCATAAACATCATCTGGTAGCTTGGTAATATCGGGTAGGAGTACAACATTTCAATGCACTGAAAACCTAAAAATTCGCCTACTCCTGTGATAGTCAGTCATGACTTTATTTTTTACCCTATTGAGTTATGAATGGTATGTTGTTGTTGAACAATCACTGCCTGATTCACTGATGCAAACAAAATAGGCCTATCTTGTGTAAGAGATGAGTAAAGCCAAGAAATATGAATATTTTTTTGAGGCAACACAAGGGTTTTGGGTTGCGGCAAGGCAAGTACCACCACCATCGCCACCAAGGAAGCTAGAGAGACACCCTGTGTTCGACATAGATGGCAGCACCGTACGGGTTTCAAACTTTACTGTGGAGTCGGATTTCCTTGTACTCTAGCTTCCTTGGCGAGAACCCACTCGCCCACCACCACGACAACCCACCCGCCCAACGCCGCGCCCGCACAAGCCACCGCTGCGCCCACCCTCCAGCCCACCCTTGAGGCGCCTTGACCCCAATAAACTGACATTCTCATGTGATTGAAGGTCAAGTCAACTAATCGAACCCAGGATCACGTGACTTCTCTGCCGTGATATCAATTGTACAGAGACGTTGATATTCATTTTAGCGTCATTGAATTGTGTATTGAGTAAATAGTAAAGAAACTAAAGGAAATTTTGTAGCAGTATAGAATGATTTTAATGTAAACTGAGTAAATTCGAATATTGTCTTTCTGTGAACTTATTTCTATTATCTTATCTTATTGTGAACTGTCTTAACAAAAACTGTAATGTACTTGTTATGGTCATTCTATGTCACGTAATTATTTGATTGGGTAACGAAAGTATTTTGTTATAAACTGTAATCATGTATGAACATTTACTTGACGTTCCTGTATTTCTGAGGCAAATTAGTAGTTTGCCTTCGTGACAAAAGTCTGTCACTGTAATGGTATATTTCTTTACAATAAATAAAAAAAAAAATCCAACTTGTCTTTAGCACGTCTTTAAAACTAATATATATTTGATCTCCTGCCAAAACTACAACAAGGTGAGAGAGAAAGAGAGAGAGAGAGAGAGAGAGAGAGAGAGAGAGAGAGAGAGAGAGAGAGAGAGAGAGAGAGAGAGAGAGATAATAATAAAGAGAGATAAAAATATATAGAGAGAGAGAGAGGTTAGGTAAAAAGCAGAGATAAAAGTGTCTCCCGTACTAGATAAGTATGCACCAGGTTCCATTTTTTTTAACTGATGAATAAATATGGATAAACCTGGTCAAAAATAGCTGATAACCGTCTTAGAGATGACCTTAACCTTTCCTGAAACTTTGGTTGAACTTTGGTTCAGTTTTTGGTTGGTTCAAAGTTTTTGGTTGAAAGTTTAGTGTGCATCCACACCACCACCCCATCCACCATTGTCCCAACCACCGCCCCAATCACCACACCAACCACCATCCACACCACCACCCCAGCCACTATCTACACCAGCGTCCGAACCACCAAACACACCACCGCCAAAACTCCCGTCCGCATTACTATAGAAAATCCCACCCAAACCGCCGCCCTCCCATTCGCCCTCAATTCCGAGGAATTTCCCAGCCTCGGTGCGACACACGTAACATGCCGCCAACGACCCCTTCCCACCCCGAACACCAAACACCCTCCCACCCCCAACACCAAACACCCTCCCACCCCCAACACCGAACACCTTCCCACCCCCAACACCAAACACCCTCCCACCCCCAACACCGAACACCCTCCCACCCTCAACACCGAACACCCTCCCACCCCCAACACCGAACACCCTCCCACCCCCAACACCGAATATCCTCCCACCCCCAACACCGAACACCCTCCCACCCCCAACACCGAACACCCTCCCACCCCCAACACCGAACACCTTCCCACCCTCAACACCGAACACCTTCCCACCCTCAACACCGAACACCCTCCCACCCCCAACACCGAACACCCTCCCACCCCCAACACCGAATACCCTCCCACCCCCAACACCGAACACCCTCCCACCCCAACACCGAACACCCTCCCACCCCAACACCGAACACCTTCCCACCCTCAACACCGAACACCTTCCCACCCTCAACACCGAACACCTCCCACCCCCAACACCGAACACCTTCCCACCCCCAACACCGAACACCCTCCCACCCCCAACACCGAACACCCTCCACCCCCAAACACCGAACACCCTCCCACCCCCAAAACCGAGCACCCTCCCACCCCCAACACCGAACACCCTCCCACCCCCAACACCGAACACCCTCCCACCCCCAACACCGAACACCCTCCCACCCCCAACACCGAACACCCTCCCACCCCCAACACCGAACACCCTCCCACCCCCAACACCGAACAACTTCCCACCCCCAACACCGAACACCTTCCCACCCCGAACATCGAACACCCTCCCACCCCCAACACCAAACACCATCCCACCCCCAACATCGAACACCCTCCCACCCCAACACCGAACACCCTCCCACCCCCAACACCGAACACCCTCCCACCCCCAACACCGAACACCCTCCCACCCCCAACACCGAACACCCTCCCACCCCCAACATCGAACACCCTCCCACCCCCAACACCAAACACCATCCCACCCCCAACATCGAACACCCTCCCACCCCCAACACCGAACAACCTCCCACCCCCAACACCGAACACCCTCCCACCCTCAACACCGAACACCCTCCCACCCCCAACACCGAACAACCTCCCACCCCCAACACCGATCACCCTCCCACCCTCAACACCGAACACCTCCCACCCTCAACACCGAACACCCTTCCGCCCTCAACACCGAAAACCCTCCCCCCCAGGCATCACCCAACCTTCCGCTCACAACACCACCCACTCTTCCGCTCACAACACACACCCACTCTTCCGCTCGCAACACCACCCACTCTTCCGCCCACAACGCCAACTACCCTCCGCCCACCACAACTACCCTCCCGCCCACCACAACTACCCTCCTGCCCACCACCAAACTACCCTCCCGCCCACCTCAGCAACTACTCATCCGCCCATCACAACTACCCTCCCGCCCACCACAGCAACTACCTCCTGCCCACCACAACAACTACCTCCAGCCCACCACAACAACTACCCTCCCGCCCACCACAACTACCCTCCCGCCCATCACAACTACCCTCCCGCCCACCATAACTACCCTCCCGCCCATCACAACTACCCTCCCGCCCATCACAACTACCCTCCCGCCCACCACAACTACCCTCCCGCTCACCACAAACTACCCTCCCGCCCACCACAAACAACTACCCTCCCGCCCATCACAACTACCCTCCCGCCCACCACAACTACCCTCCCGCCCACAACAACTACCCTCCCGCCCATCACAACTACCCTCCCGCCCACCACAACTACCCTCCCGCCCACCACAACTACCCTCCCGCCCACAACAACTACCCTCCCGCCCACCACAACTACCCTCCCGCCCACCACCACAACTACCCTCCCGCCCACCTCAGCAACTACCCTCCCGCCCATCACAACTACCCTCGCGCCCACCACAGCAACTACCTCCCGCCCACCATAACAACTACCCTCCCGCCCACCACAACAACTACCCTCCGCCCACCACAACTACCCTCCCGCCCATCACAACTACCCTCCCGCCCACCACAACTACCCTCCCGCCCATCACAACTACCCTCCCGCCCACCACAGCAACTACCCTCCCGCCCACCACAACAACTACCCTCCAGCCCACCACAGCAACTACCCTCCCGCCCACCACAACTACCCTCCCGCCCACAACAACTACCCTCCCGCCCACAACAACTACCCTCCCGCCCACCACAACAACTACCCTCCCGCCCACCACAACTACCCTCCCGCCCACAACAACTACCCTCCCGCCCAAAACAACTACCCTCCCGCCCACCACAACTGCCCTGCCGCCCATCACAACTACCCTCCCGCCCACCACAACTACCCTTCCGCCCACCACAAACTACCCTCCCGCCCATCACAACTACCCTCCCGCCCACCACAACAACTACCCTCCCGCCCACCACAACTACCCTCCCGCCCACAACAACTACCCTCCCGCCCAAAACAACTACCCTCCCGCCCACCACAACTACCCTGCCGCCCATCACAACTACCCTCCCGCCCACCACAACTACCCTTCCGCCCACCACAACTACCCTCCCGCCCATCACAACTACCCTCCCGCCCACCACAACTACCCTCCCGCCCACCACAACTACCCTCCAGCCCACCACAACTACCCTCCCGCCCACTTCAGCAACTACCCTCCCGCCCACCACAACAACTACCCTCCCGCCCACCACAACTGCCCTCCCGCCCATCACAACTACCCTCCCGCCCATCACAACTACCCTCCCGCCCACCACAACTACCCTCCCGCCCACAACAATACCCTCCCGCCCAACACAACTACCCTCCCGCCCACAACAACTACCCTCCCGCCCACAACAACTACCCTCCCGCCCACAACAACTACCCTCCCGCCCATCACAACTACCCTCCCGCCCACCACAACTACCCTCCCGCCCACAACAACTACCCTCCCGCCCACCACAACTACCCTCCCGCCCACAACAACTACCCTCCCGCCCACCACAACTACCCTCCCGCCTATCACAACTACCCTCCCGCCCACCACAACTACCCTCCCGCCCACAACAACAACCCTCCCGCCCATCACAACTACCCTCCCGCCCACCACAACTACCCTCCCGCCCACCACAACTACCTCCAGCCCACCACAACTACCCTCCCGCCCACCTCAGCAACTACCCTCCCGCCCACCACAACAACTACCCTCCCGCCCACCACAGCAACTACCCTCCCGCCCACCACAACTACCCTCCCGCCCACCTCAGCAACTACCCTCCCGCCCACCACAACAACTACCCTCCCGCCCACCACAGCAACTACCCTCCCGCCCACCACAACTACCCTCCCGCCCACCTCAGCAACTACCCTCCCGCCCACAACTACCCTCCCGCCCACCACAACTACCCTCCCGCCCACCACAACTACCCTCCCGCCCACCACAACTACCCTCCCGCCCACCTCAGCAACTACCATCCCGCCCACCACAACTACCCTGCCGCCCACCACAACTACCCTGCCGCCCACCACAACTATCTTCCCGCCCACCTCAGCAACTACCCTCCCGCCCACCACAACAACTACCCTCCCGCCCACCACAGCATCTACCCTCCCGCCCACAAACAACTACCCTCCCGCCCACCACAACTACCCTGCCGCCCACCACAACTACCCTCCCGCCCACCACAACTACCCTCCCGCCCACCTCAGCAACTACCTCCCGCCCACCACAACTACCCTGCCGCCCACCACAACTACCCTGCCGCCCACCACAACTATCCTCCCGCCCACCTCAGCAACTACCCTCCCGCCCACCACAACAACTACCCTCCCGCCCACCACAGCAACTACCCTCCCGCCCACAACAACTACCCTCCCGCCCACCACAACTACCCTGCCGCCCACCACAACTACCCTCCCGCCCACCACAACTACCCTCCCGCCCACCACAACTACCTCCCGCCCACCGCAGCAACTACCCTCCCGCCCACAACAACTACCCTCCAGCCCATCACAACTACCCTTCCGCCAACCACAACTACCCTCCCGCCCACCACAACAAACTACCCTCCCGCCCACCACAACAACTACCCTCCAGCCCATCACAACAACTACCCTCCAGCCCACCACAGCAACTACCCTCCCGCCCACCACAACTACCCTCCCGCCCACCACAACAACTACCCTCCAGCCCATCACAACAACTACCCTCCGCCCACCACAACAACTACCCTCCCGCCCACCACCGCAACTATCCTCCCGCCCACCACAAACTACCCTCCAGCCAACCACAACTACCCTCCCGCCCACCACAACTACCCTCTCGCCCACCACAACAACTACCCTCCCGCCCACCACAACAACTACCCTCCAGCCCACCACAACAACTACCCTCCAGCCCACCACAGCAACTACCATCCAGCCCATCACAACTACCCTCCAGCCCACCACAACAACTACCCTCCAGTCCATCACAACAACTACCCTCCCGCCCACCTCAGCAACTACCCTCCCGCCCACCACAACAAACTACCCTCCCGCCCACCACAACAACTACCCTCCCGCCCACCACAACTACCCTCCCGCCCACCTCAGCAACTACCCTCCCGCCCACCACAACTACCCTCCCGCCCACCACAACTACCCTCCCGCCCACCTCAGCAACTACCCTCCCGCCCACCACAACTACCCTGCCGCCCACCACAACTACCCTGCCGCCCACCACAACTACCCTGCCGCCCACCACAACTATCCTCCCGCCCACCTCAGCAACTACCCTCCCGCCACCACAACAACTACCCTCCCGCCCACCACAGCAACTACCCTCCCGCCCACAACAACTACCCTCCCGCCCACCACAACTACCCTGCCGCCCACCACAACTACCCTCCCGCCCACCACAACTACCCTCCCGCCCACCTCAGCAACTACCCTCCCGCCCACCACAAACTACCCTGCCGCCCACCACAACTACCTTGCCGCCCACCACAACTATCCTCCCGCCCACCTCAGCAACTACCCTCCCGCCCACCACAACAACTACCCTCCCGCCCACCACAGCAACTACCCTCCCGCCCACAACTACCCTCCCGCCCACCACAACTACCCTGCCGCCCACCACAACTACCCTCCCGCCCACCACAACTACCCTCCCGCTCACCACAACAACTACCCTCCCGCCCACCGCAGCAACTACCCTCCCGCCCACAACAACTACCCTCCAGCCCATCACAACTACCCTGCCGCCAACCACAACTACCCTCCCGCCCACCACAACTACCCTCCCGTCCACCACAACAACTACCCTCCCGCCCACCACAACAACTACCCTCCCGCCCACCACAACAACTACCCTCCAGCCCATCACAACAACTACCCTCCAGCCCACCACAGCAACTATCCTCCCGCCCACCACAACAACTACCCTCCCGCCCACCACAACAACTACCCTCCAGCCCATCACAACAACTACCCTCCCGCCCACCACAACAACTACCCTCCGCCCACCACCGCAAACTATCCTCCCGCCCACCACAACTACCCTCCAGCCAACCACAACTACCCTCCCGCCCACCACAACTACCCTCTCGCTCACCACAACAACTACCCTCCCGCCCACCACAACAACTACCCTCCAGCCCACCACAACAACTACCCTCCAGCCCACCACAGCAACTACCCTCCAGCCCATCACAACTACCCTCCAGCCCACCACAACAACTACCCTCCAGCCCATCACAACAGCTACCCTCCAGCCCACCACAGCAACTACCCTCCCGCCCACCACCGCAACTATCATCCCGCCCAGTACCATGATTTATCCTCCCGCCTACTATCAAAACTATTACTATCATCCCGCCCATTACCGTAACTATCCTCCCACCCATTACCTAAACTATCCTCCCGCCCAAGACCGTAACTATCCTCTCGCCCAAGACCGTAATTATCCTCCCGCCCAAGACCGTAACTATCCTCTCGCCCAAGACCGTAACTATCCTCCGCCCACCGCCACGACAAACCCACCCGCCCAACACCGCAACAACCCACCTGCCCACCACCGCGGACAACCCACCCGTCCACCACCGCGACAACCCACCCGCCCACCGCCGCGACAACCCACCCGCCCACCGCCGCGACAACCCACCAGCCCACCGCCGTGACAGCCCACCCGCCCACCGCGCGACAACCCACCCGCCCACCGCCGCGACAACCACCCGCCCACCACCGCGAGAACCCACTCGCCCACCACCGCGACAACCCACCCGCCCACCGCCTCGACAACCCACCCGCCCACCGCCGCGACAACCCACCCGCCCACCGCCGCGACAAACCCACACCGCCCACCGCCGCGACAACCCACCCGCCCACCACCGCGAGAACCCACTCGCCCACCACCGCGACAACCCACCCGCCCAACGCCGCGCCCGCACAAGCCACCGCTGCGCCCACCCTCCAGCCCACCCTTGAGGCGCCTTGATCCCAATAAACTGACATTCTCATGTGATTGAAGGTCAAGTCAACTAATCGAACCCAGGATCACGTGACTTCTCTGCCGTGATATCAATTGTACAGAGACGTTGATATTCATTTTAGCGTCATTGAATTGTGTATTGAGTAAATAGTAAAGAAACTAAAGGAAATTTTGTAGCAGTATAGAATGATTTTAATGTAAACTGAGTAAATTCGAATATTGTCTTTCTGTGAACTTATTTCTATTATCTTATCTTATTGTGAACTGTCTTAACAAAAACTGTAATGTACTTGTTATGGTCATTCTATGTCACGTAATTATTTGATTGGGTAACGAAAGTATTTTGTTATAAACTGTAATCATGTATGAACATTTACT
>JACEEZ010005071.1:942481-954981 GCA_016584305.1 Chionoecetes opilio
CGGAGCGGAAACAGTTGGGCTGTTTCCTTAAAACTCGAGCCCCTGTCCACCCAGCAGTGAATGGGTACCGGGTGTTAGCCGGGGGTTTGTGACCCGCCTCCCGGGGTGATGGCTTCGGCCAACACTAAGCACTAAAAGCCACTAAGGATGAATGATACAAATGTTGATATTGAGACGGGGCCATACAAGCGTTGCTCAGGCCCTGTAAAATACAACAACTAGATGAATACACACACACACACACACACACACACACACACACGTACACACACACACACACTATCTTACACCACTAAATAAATGCCTTTCTTGTTCTCAATTCTTTAGCCAATCAGCTGCTTCCTCTTGACCACGCCAGCCAATCAGCGAATAGACATTGAGCTTATAACCTGACCGAGGTGATAACCCGAGGTGAGCCTGGAGTTAGGATCCTGTGTGTAGCGTCTCAACTCCAACCTGTTTCCATTAGGTTCTAGTTTGTAATGAAATTTAAAAAAAAAGATCCTTAATATTGCGAGGGTGCATGTTTGACAGAATCTCAGAGAAAGTAAGATTAGAGGCAGTGATGATTGCCAAAGCAAATTCAAGTATTAACGTTATGGAGAGTGATAAGGAGCCGAAGACTTGCTGCGCCTGCATGTACGTCTTTCGGCGGTTATGGCGACAGCTGACGAAGAAGAAAAAGTCGAAGCTGAAAACTTATGACGTCGAAGTTTATGCCAAAAAAGAGGAAAACGAGGCATCGGAAGTACATTTTGAAACAGAAAATATAGAAGATTCAGTAACGGTGCAAGACAAAGCCACGGAGCAGGAATCAAAGGCAGAAACCATCGACATTGCTAGCGATGTGCAGGAAGAGGGACAGAAGGAAGTAAAGGAAGAGGTGGGAGAGGTTCAGAGAGCGAACAACACTGCTGCAGTGAAGGAAGGGCAATCCCCAGATGCTGGAGAGGACGCCGGCGAGGAGGGAGTGTTGTGCGTGGCGACTCCCGACTCGGTTGTCGATGCGGCCAAGAAACCCAAAGAGAAGAAACACACAAAGGTCAAGGCACGCAAGGCGCGCAAGGCCGAGGTGGATCAGGGCCTCGTGTCCGGCGTGATGTACGTCCTCGGCGAGGACCTGGACGCCACCTCGCAGGAATGGACGATGGCCCGCAACAGGAGTTGCAGGCCCAGGAAGGTGAAGGCGCTGCCCCCCATCAGCGAGGTGGTGGTGTGCACGCAGCAGGAGGCCGCGCCGCCACCAGCTAAGAAGAATGTACAGCGAGCTAAGAAGCGTGCTGAAGAAAGCGTACGCAATTCTTGGAAGGTGGAGAAGGTGGAGGTCAAGGTGGCCGTGGCGCCCCATATGCGGCGCTGCATCATAGGGCCTGGCGGTGCCACGCTTAAGAAAATGCACGAGGACTTCGCTGGGGTTCAAGTGAGGGTGCCGCCGCCGCGGGACGCCGCCACCACCACCACCGTCACGGTGCAGGGGCCTCCTCGGCAGGTTACCGCTGCGGTGGATCACCTCAAGGCCTTGCTGCATGAGGCGGAGGTGGTGGAGACGCAGGTGGCAGTGACGCCACACAAGCGGCGTCACGTGATAGGCCACGGCGGCGCTAACATCCGGAAGATCCAGAAAATGTATCCCGAAGTGGCGGTGATAGTGCCGCCTCTCGAGGACCGCGCTTCCCGGAGCATCGCGCTGAAGGGTCCGCGGCGCCAAGTGGCCGGCGCTCAGGCACTCTTTAACACCCTCTGCCACGTCCAAACTCCCCCTCGCAGCATCACACATACCACCAAACACACCACTGCCCCAACCACCAAACACACCACCACCCCAACCACTAAACACACCACTGCCCCTACCACCAAACACACGACCGCCCCAACCACCAAACACACCACTGCCCCAACCACCAAACACACGACGCGCCCCAACCACCAAACACACGACCGTCCCAACCACCAAACACACCACTGCCCCAACCACCAAACACACCACTGCCCCAACCACCAAACACACGACCGCCCCAACCACCAAACACACCACTGCCCCAACCACCAAACACACGACCGCCCCAACCACCAAACACACCACTGTCCCAACCACCAACACACGACCGCCCCAACCCCCAAAACACACCACTGCCCAACCACCAAACACACGCCCGGGCCCCAACCACCAAAAAAACACCACTGCCCCTACCACCAAACACACCATTTGCCCCTACCACCAACACACGACCGCCCCAACCACCAAACAAAACCACTGTCCCAACCACCAACACCCACTGCCCCTACCACAAAAACACACCACTTGCCCCCCTACCACTAAACCCACCACTGTTCCAACCACTAAACACACCACTGTTCCAACCACCAAACACACCACTTCTTCCAACCACCAAACACCACTGTTCCAACCCCCAAAACCACACCACTGTTTCCAACCACCAAACACACCACTGTTCCAACCATCAAACACACCACTTTTTCCAACCACCAAACACACCACTGTTCCAACCACCAAACACACCACTGTTCCAACCACCAAAACACACCATGTTCCAACCACCAAACACACCACTGTTCCAACCACCAAACACACAACTTTTTCCGCCACCACCAAACACACCACTGTCCCAACCCACCAAACACACACGTTCCAACCACCAAACACACCACTTTTCCCAACCACCAAACACACCACTGTTCCAACCACCAAACACACAACTGTTCCAACCACCAAACACACCACTGTTCCAACCACCAAACACACCACTGTTCCAACCACCAAACACACCACTGTTCCAACCACCAACACACCACTGTTCCAACCACCAAACACACCACTTTCCCACCACAAAACCACCAACTGTCCCAACCCCCAAAGCAAAACCAATGTTCCAACCACCAAACACACCACTGTTCCAACCACCAAACACACCACTGTTCCAACCACCAAACACACCACTGTTCCAACCACCAAACACACCACTGTTCCAACCACCAAACACACCACTGTTCCAACCACCAAACACACCACTGTTCCAACCACCAAACAACACCACTGTTCCAACCCCCAAAACACCCACTGTTCCAACCACCAAACACACCACTGTTCCAACCACCAAACACACCACTGTTCCAACCACCAAACACACCACTGTTCCAACCACCAAACACACCACTGTCCCAACCACCAAACACACCACTGTCCCAACCACCAAACACACCACTGTCCCAACCACCAAACACACCACTGTTCCAACCACCAAACACACTACTGTCCCAACCACCAAACACACTACTGTCCCAACCACCAAACACACCACTGTTCCCCACCACCAAACCACTACTGTCCCAACCACCAAACACCACACTTTTTCCAACCACCAAACACACCACTTTTTCCAACCACCAAACACACCACTGTTCCAACCCCAAACACACTCTGTCCCAACCACCAAACACAACTACTGTCCCAACCAAACCAAACACACCACTGTTCCAACCCCACCAAACAACACTACTGTCCCAACCACCAAACACACCACTGTCCCAACCCCCAAAACCACCACTGTCCCAACCACCCAAACACACTACTGTCCCAACCACCAAACACACCATGTTCCAACCACCAAACACACTATGTCCCAACCACCAACACACCACTGTTCCAACCACCAAAAAACCACTATCCCAACCAAAAAAACACACCACTGTCCCAACCACCAAAACACCACTGTCCCAACCACCAACCCACACCACTGTTCCAACCACCAACACACCACTGTCCCCAACCCCCCAAACACACCCACTGTTCCAACCTCAAACACACTACTGTCCCAACCATCAAACACACTACTGTCCCAACCACCAAACACACCACTATCCCAACCACAAAACACACCACTGTCCCAACCACCAAGCACACCAATGTTCCAACCATCAAACACACCACTGTTCCAACCACCAAACACACCACTGTTCCAACCATCAAACACACCACTGTTCCAACCACCAAACACACAACTGTCCCCAACCATAAAAAACACACCACTGTCCCAACCACCAAAACACACCACTGTTTTCCAACCAAACCAAACACAACCACTGTTCCAACCATCAAACACACTACTGTCCCAACCACCAAACACACCACTGTACCAACCACCAAACACACCACTGTTCCAACCACCAAACACACCACTGTCCCAACCACCAAACACACCACTGTCCCAACCACCAAACACACCACTGTTCCAACCATCAAACACACCACTGTTCCAACCACCAAACAAAACCCACTGTTCCAACCATCAAACACCCCACTGTTCCAACCCCCAAAAAACACAACTGTCCCAACCATCAAACACACCACTGTCCCAACCACCAAACACACCACTGTTCCAACCACCAAACACACCACTGTCCCAACCACCAAACACACCACTGTCCCAACCACCAAACACACCACTGTTCCAACCATCAAACACACCACTGTTCCAACCACCAAACACACCACTGTTCCAACCATCAAACACCCACTGTCCCAACCCCCAAAAACACCACTGTCCCAAACCACCAAACACACAACTGTTCCAACCACCAAACACACCACTGTCCCAACCACCAAACACACCACTGTCCCAACACCAAACAACACCACTGTTCCAACCATCAAACACACTACTGTCCCAACCACCAAGCACACCACTGTCCCAACCACCAAACCCCACCACTGTCCCAAACCAACCAAGCACACCACTTTTCCCAAACCCACCAAAACACACCACTGTCCCAACCACCAAACACACCACTGTTCCAACCATCAAACACACTACTGTCCCAACCCCCAAACCCACCCACTGTACCAACCACCAAACACCCCACTGTTCCAACCACCAAACACACCACTGCCCCCAACCACCAAACACACCACTGTCCCAACCACCAAACACACCACTGTTCCAAAACCATCAAACACACCACTGTTCCAACCACCAAACACACCACTGTTCCACCATCAAAACACCACTGTTCCAACCACCAAAACCACCACTGTCCCAACCACCAACACCCACTGTTCCAAACCCATCAAACACACTACTGTCCCAACCACCAAGCACAAAACCACTGTCCCAACCACCAAACACACCACTGTTCCAACCACCAAACACACCACTGTCCCAACCACCAAGCACACCACTGTTCCAACCACCAAACACACCACTGTCCCAACCACCAAGCACACCACTGTTCCAACCATCAAACACACTACTGTCCCAACCACCAAGCACACCACTGTCCCAACCACCAACACACCACTGTCCCAACCACAAAACACACCACTGTCCCAACCACCAAGCACACCACTGTCCCAAATACCAAACACACCACCACCGCAACCATAATCTACACCACCGTCCGAACCACCAAGCACACCACCACCCCATCCACCATTGTCCCAACCACCACCCACACCACAGTCCCAATCACCACCCCAACCACCATCCACACCACCACCCCAGCCACTATCTACACCACCGTCCGAACCGCCAAACACAACACCGCCAAAACTCCCGTCCGCATTACTGCAGAAAATCCCACCCAAAGCGCCGCCCTCCCTCCCGCCCGCAACTCCGAGGAATTTCCCAGCCTCGGTGAGACACACGTAACACGCCGCCAACGACACCTTCCCGCCACCAACACCGAACACCCTACCACCCTCAACACCGAACACCTTCCCACCCTCAACGCCGAGCACCTTCCCGCCCAGGGCATCACCGAACCTTCTGCCCGCAACACCACCCACCCTTCCGCCCACAACACCGCTCACCCTCCCGCCCATTACCGCCCCTCTACAAGACGCCGCCAATTACATCTTCCTGCCCTCAACACCCCCCGCCCTACCACCAGTGGCGTCACCGCGGGGGGGCTAAGGGGGACTTAGCCCCCCCAAGTCAAGGACTCAGCCCCCCCCAAAATTGCTGCTAGTAGCCTGCTACCCAAAAACAATAAAAAGGAATATTTATCCAATTTTCCATGCCAGAGCAAAAAAACCCTTATTTTTCACACTTTTATAGAAAAATTGGTTTGATGTTTCATTTTAAATTGGAAATATGTTTGCTAACAAACCTTGAAATTACTAAGTATATTCTATTAAAAGAGATATTCTATAGATACAAGTGATAATCCTGATATACCCACACCTGTTATGAACAGGTGCAGGATCTAGCCCCAAAACCTGGAAGAAGGACCCATGCAGCCGAGACTTAAAGTGTTATCCTAAGTACAGTCTGGTTCTCAGACCAGGTCCCCATTTCCAATATAGTTGGTATTAAAAAGGGATGAGTGGCTTGAATACTCTGTGAAAAAGTGACCGAGTTTATTGTTTTCCATGTAGGCTTTTTGGCGGTAATGTTGGTCACAAAGAAGTAACATTCACCAACGAAGGTTTTAGGTCCTGGAAAAAGATGCATGTAAAAGCAACAAAGCACGGAGAATCCACGTATCATGTACATGCATTGGAAAAATGGCTCAACTTTAAGATTTCACAGCTGCATGGTAGCGTTCCATCAGAACTCGATAGCCAACACAAACAGCAGGTTCTGGATAACAGAGACTATATTAAAACACTCTTAAACATTGTCATTACAGCAGCTAAAACTACATGGCTTCAGGGTCATGATGAATCTGAAAGTTCATTAAATAAAGGTGTCTTTCTAGAGATCTGTAACTTGGTAAGCAAGGAGTCTGAAAAGTTTTTGTAACTTAGTTAAAAAAGGTTCCAAAGAAATGCCAATTTTATATCGGTTTCATCAGAATTCTCTTTTTTCAAGCTGTTTGTGCTGACTGTGTGAGTGATACTATAGTCAAAGAAGCCATATCAGCACCCTTTTTTTGGGAGTAATAGCAGATGAAACTAGGGTGTCAGTATTACTGAGCAACTCAGTGTGTGTAATTGGTATGTGTTGGATGAAACCGTACTACATGAGAGATTCTTAAGATTTATTGCTCTAAAGGATCTTGATGCTGATTCTCTGGCTACTGCTTTGTTGGAGAAACCTTGGGGGGCTAGAATTAAATATTCAGTAATTGATACGCAGTGTTATGATACTGCATCAGTAATGAGTGGCAGAATCAGTGGTGTGCAGGCACTGATTAGAGAATCAGCCAAAAATCCATGTTTTTATGTCCCTTGCTCTACACACAGATTACAGCTGGTGATAACCCACACTGCTGGTTACTTATCAGAGGTAGCCGAGTTTTTTTAACTTGATTTCAGGCCCGATAAACTTCATCCCTAGTTCAAACCTTACGCCATGGGCATCTTTCTAGACTTCCAAAGGGACAGGAAATTGCCAGTTCTTGAGCTTCCCAAAGTGTGCCAGCACAAAAGGGGGAAAACAACCCATAATGCCTTAAGGCAATTTTCAAAACGGTATGAGATCCTGACAGGAACTCTTGAAGATTTGTCTAGCCATGGACGCTCTGGTGGAAAGAGAAGGCCTTAGCTTATGGACTTCAGCAATCTTGAATAAATTTGAGACTGTTTTCTTACTGATTAATTCACTGAAATTTTTGACATTACAACACCACTTTCAAAGGTTTGCCAGAGTGAGGATAGGATCTTGCTGCAGCAGTTAACAAAGGCACAGGAAACAATAAAGTTTTTGAAAGATAGAAGAAAATTCAGATGACCATTTTTAATTCCATTTGGGAAAAGGCAGTTAAATTTTTCTGCTGGAGGAAACTAACTGTAGCTCAGCAACAACCTTCAAGTTCAAAAAGGCAAAGGAAGCCATCGTCAAAGGTTGTTAGGATCCATTGTAACTGAAACTTTAAAGGGCCCAAAGATACACCTCTGGAGAGGGAAAGCCCCTAAATCTCACTGTAAAGATGTCTTTACTATCCCATCCTAGACAAGGTACTCGTTGAATTGGGCACAGGTTTTTATGAACCAAAGAGCATTTTACTTGGTGTATCGCTTGTCATCCTTCGTCCCCGAACTTTCTAAAAGAAAATGATTTGAAATATCTTGCTGACCAAAATGACATTGAAAGTGAGGCCTCCACCCCGAGAGCCATCACCACCCTGGGGCTAAAAGCCCCCCCAAATTTTTTTTCCTGGTGACGGGCCCCTGCCTACCACCTACCACAACAACTACCCTCCCGCTCACCACAACTACCCTCCCGCCCACCCCGCAACTACCCTCCCGCCCATCACCGCTATCATCCACCCCAAAACCACAACTATCCTCTCGCCCACTACCGTAACTATCCTCCCGCCCAATACCGTGATTATCCTCCCGCCTACTATCAAGACTATTACTATCCTTCCACCCATTACCGCAACTATCCTCCCGCTCAAAACCGTAACTATCCTCCCGCCCAAGACCGTAACTATCCTGCCGCCCAATACCGTAACTATCCTTCCACCCATTACCGCAACTATCCTCCCGCTCAAAACCATAACTATCCTCCCGCCCAAGACCGTAACTATCCTGCCGCCCAATACCGTAACTATCCTTCCACCTATTACCGCAACTATCCTCCCGCCCAAGACCGTAACTATCCTCCCGCCCAATACCGTAACTATCCTCCCGCCCAATAACGTAACTATCCTCCCGCCCAAGACCGTAACTATTCTCCCGCCCAAGACCGTAACTATCCTCCCGCTCAAAACCGTAACTATCCTCCCGCCCAAGACCGTAACTATCCTCCCGCCCAAGACCGTAACTATCCTCCCGCCCACCACCGCGACAACCCACCCACCCACCGCCACGCCCGCACAAGCCACCGCCGCGCCCACCCTCCAGCCCACCTTTGAGGCGCCTTGACCCCAATAAACTGACCTTCTCATGTGATTGAAGGTCTAGTCAACTAATCGAACCCAGGATCACGTGACTTCTCTGCCGTGATATCAATTGTACAGAGACGTTGATATTCTTTTTAACGTTATTTAATTGTGTATTGAGTAAATATTAAAGAAATTAAAGGAAATTTTGTAGCATATAGAATGATTTTAATGGAAACTGAGTAAATTCGAATATTGTCTTTCTGTGAACTTATTTCTATTATCTTATCTTATTGTGAACTTTCTTAACAAAAACTGTAATGTACTTGTTATGGTCATTCTATGTCACGTAATTACCTGATTGGGTAACGAAATTATTTTGTTATAAACTGTAATCATGTATGAACATTTACTTGACGTTCCTGTATTTCTGAGGCAAATTAGTAGTTTGCCTTCGTGACAAAAGTCTGTCACTGTAATGGTATTTTTCTTTACAATAAACTTAAAAAAAAAAAAATCCAACAGTTCATTATCACATCCTTAAAAGTGACTTCTACTTGTTTTCCTACCAAAAATACGAGGAGAGAGAGAGAGGAGGAGAGAGAGAGAGAGAGAGAGAGAGAGAGAGAGAGAGAGAGAAGAGAGAGAGAGAGAGAGAGAGAGAGAGAGAGAGAGAGAGAGAGAGAGAGAGAGAGAGAGAGAGAGAGAGAGAGAGAGAGAGAGAGAGAGAGAGAGAAAAAAAAGAGAAAAGAGAAAAGAGAAGAGAGAGAGAGAGAGAGAGAGAGAGAGAGAGAGAGAGAGAGAGAGAGAGAGAGAGAGAGAGGGGGGGGAGATTGATAGATTGATAGATTTATTTGCCTTTTTTAGATATAACAATATTAATACTTAGATATAATGAGCACAAGCCCTGAGAGTCACGAGAGAGAGAAAAAGAAATAAAGATGGTGTACCCGTATGCTGCATGATATTGACCGTGAGTGTCAGGCAAATGGTCAACAAAAAGTTAGTTTATAAAGTTAAATTACTTTGTGTACGTAAACTACGTAATACACACTTAAATCACGTGTTCCCGGGAGGTCAAGGAGTACAGTGTGAGAAGCTGTAACAGTCTACCCTACAAACGCGTGATACAATCAATCATTGGGGGCATACGCCGGGGGGCGCGTCGCCTCGCCCACCCTACGACGCCACTCCCGGGGGTCACCACGCGCGAGTTCCCATGCAGGCTCCTTTCCCATACCAAGCAGCTTTCGACAAGAAACATCAACTTGCCCCAGCCACGAGCCTTGTGGGCGCCCCCTTGGCCTCCTCCACGCCGGATTGTCTCTTACAGATACAACCCGATGGGAAGGATCGGTTTCAGGGTAGCGTGCCACATGCCCATATAGCCGAAGTTGGCGCTGACGGACTGTGCAGGTAATAGGCCTCGATTCAGTCTCACGGTGCAATCGCTGATTTGACACGTAATCATCCCAGCGATACCCCATGATTCTGTGAAGACACTTATTACCAAAGGCATTGATTCGTCTCTTCAAGTCACTATTTAGTGTCCATGTCTCACAACCATAGAGTAAGACAGGGATCACAAGCGATTTGAAGATCCGGATCTTTGTCCTCCTGCACAGGTACCGACAACGCCAAATACTCCCGCTGAGCGAGTCCATAACACCGTGGGCTATGCCAATCCGCCGTAAGACTTCTTGACGTGACCCGCCATCATTATGGACTGCGCTACCAAGGTATGTAAAACTTTCCAAGATCTCAATGTCCTCGTCACACGCATGAACAGACTGTACTGCTTCATCTAGTAAGTCTCCAAACACCTGGACCTTGGTCTTGAGCCAGGAGACCTCAAGTCCCAAAGGCTTTGCCTCCTCGTGCAGCGCCTCGAGAGCCATCACCAGGACCTCCAGCGACATAGCAAAGATTACTGCATCATCGGCAAAGACAAAATCAGTGATCTTGGTGTTGCCAACGGATGCTCTACAATCACTTTGATCTACAACCTTGTCCAATACCCAGTCCATACAAGCGTTGAAAAGTGATGGGGCAAGGACGCACCCTTGCCTCACTCCTGTATTCACAGGAAAGAAGCCGGATACACCTGCCCCACACTTCACAGCACTCTCAGTCCCAGAATACAGACCTAGAATACAGAATACAGAGAAAATTACTAATTTGTTCCTGCAGATAAAATCTCAATGAATTTGCAACTGATTCACTGAGTAACTGTGCTGCTAATTTTACATTATTTTTTTTCTTCTCCACGCAACATGTGCAGCTCTCAGTTTATTCCCTAAATGAAGCTGTTCGTGGTATTGAAGTTCATGCAACTTTTCAATGAAGTCCCACTTCACTAAATTTCCACTCGCAGCGACCAATACCTTTTTATCACCAAAACAGTTCCTGACAAGTTTCAACATGTGACAAGGATCTAGAAGCACACACACTGGCTGCTCTGTCACTGGGTGTTTAAAAGCTGATTCAATGGTGTCAAATGCAAAACTACACCCAAGATTATTTATCATGGCTATATTGGATGCTGCGCCGTCACAAGTTAAAGATATAACTGTGACGCCTGTAGAATGCAGCTTTGTTAAACATTGCGTGACTAAGTTTGCTCTCTCCGCAGCACCAAGTCCTGCAATTAGAAAATATCCAACCGGCAACTTCCACATGACATTCACTGACACAATCATGAATGTTAGAGCCTCTTTAACTATGGGGAGACTATCGTCATCAATTTCAGTCCCCATGTCAACATAGCCATGAAATATTTTTCCGTCCCATTCAACCTGTTGTTTTACAGCCATTTCATCCATGATTAATGAACACAATGCAGGCTTTCCTTCCTAAGCTGCCATGTCAGCCCTCAACTTCAAGGCTGAAAAAGAAGGCTGTGTAAAACCTGGTTCACCATCAACGCATTGATACCATTTCTTAATAGTTCTAGGGTGTGGCAAACATGTGTCAAATACTTTTCTCACATAACGGTATGCGTGGGGAGAATATAAATGTAGAGTCAGAGCAAAGGTTGTCAGTGCAGGGGAATAAGTGTCCATAAGCAACCATATGCAGCACAGGAAACAGGCATCTTTCTTCTTTTTCTTCACACACGTTAACACGTCCATCCAGCAGGTACCTTGTATGCTGAATGAATGAATGCAGGGCGGCCAGGGTGGCGTCAGCTCAGGGCAGGTGAGCGGCTCCTACAACCTCTTTTCTGCCAGTCGTTGTATGGCCGCCGGCCGACCTGAATGACCTCACTGTTTCCACGCCTCGGCCCCTCCCCTATATTCTACCTCCATGGTTCCATACCTGTACACATTAACCAGAAACTCTTCTATCAATGGAAAGTCAATCTCATTTTGGTGCTTTCCGAAGTTTTGGAGGTAGTGACACGGATTGGCTTTCAGTCCAGCTGCTTTTGTGCCGAATTTTCTTGTTGAATCACAACCTGTGAGATGATGCAGTGCTACAAGTACTTTGTTGAATCACAACCTGTGAGATGATGCAGTGCTACAAGTACTTTGTTGAATCACAACCTGTGAGAGGATGCAGTGCTACAAGTACTTTGTTGAATCACAACCTGTGAGAGGATGCAGTGCTACAAGTACTTTGCAAGTTTCCGTGCCTAGCCTCTCAGCCAAGATATGAAGAGGAATATATCTGGAGTATTTTCCCACATCAGCTCTAATCCACATTTTCCTTAA
>JACEEZ010005071.1:959981-993519 GCA_016584305.1 Chionoecetes opilio
CCGCGTTATCAGCGTTGTTTCGTTGGTTCTGTTTTGATGGCATTGCGGAGTCCTTGACTGGGAGGGAAATGGATCCCTTGTTCGTCGTCATAGGGGCGGAACGCTTCTAGAAATGGTAGCCGTTGCGGTGTTGATATTCTGTACGTGGTTTCCTGCCCTTATCTACACAATGCTCCTATTTTCCTTTTCCTCCACCTCCTCCTACTACTACTAAACTACTAAATAGGTAAATTATTAGTATCCTGCTGCCCCACTTGATTCCTTCGGCTCTAGTAATATTTTTCTCTTAAGCTAGGTATGTTGTATATTTCCCCGCGAGTTTTAGCATTACTTCCCCGATCGATTTGTTACGGTAGTTGTATAGCATACTTCTATCCTATCATTCTCCGACTACAAAACTTCCATGTTCCTATCTTCTTTAGGACATGGTATCCTTTTCCAACTGTCCCCTTACATGTAGTGATAGTTAGTATAGTAGTCAGCAGATACCCTCAGCTATAGACCAGAGGTCTCCTGGTTTATTTATTCGTATGTCCTCCTCCTCCTCTTCCCTCCTCCTCTCCCATTTCCCCATCACTCCTCTCTTCCCCCTCCCTCCTCTCCTCACCCACCTCCCCTCTCACCTCTCCCTCAACCCTACCTCTCCTCTCCACTCCTCCTCCCCTCCTCCTCCTCCTCCTCGTCCCTTCACCTTGTAAGAAGGGCGTCAAACCATTGATAAGAAGATCTCCATATACCTATAACGATTCGAAATCTTCGAAACGTCATAGAAGGTCAACTGATCGGGACTCATCATTCTGATCAGCTAGTGGATTCTGTGGTCGGTTANTGGGGAACCCCGTATCAGTGAGGGGTAGTTTTTTTTTTTTTTTAGTTAGTATTTATTTAATGGAGAAACATTTGTCTTTGAGGTTAAGAAGAGAGCGGTTGATGGCGAAGAGTGAGCGCTGAGTTATGAAGAGGAAGACAATACTCCGAAGTAACGAAGAGTTGTGTAGCATCTGTAGCGAACCGTTGAGCGCTGTTCCCAGGTTGCCCTTGCAGCACCCACTGTTTGAGGCGCACACTGGTCTGTCCCTCGCTAGTGAAAATAATAATGGAAATTATGGTAATGGTAATGCAAGTATAGCCGCAGAACCTGCTTTGAATAATACACGACTGGCAACGACCGCTTCCAAAGTGGAGTAAACACTATCTGTCTATCTTTCTATGCATATATTTCAGTTAAGCCATTGATTATAATTATTTATTTATTTGATAAAAATTACAATTTAAAGTGGTCAAATTACAATTGAAATTATGTTCTGGGCCTCAAGGGGTTAACGGACTACTATTCAGTCAATCATAGTTCAGAAGTCCTCCAGCCTTAAAGGGACTGAGTCTTGTTACACGCGGATTTATTACTTATCCATTATAGTTTATTTGATTTATTACTTATCCATTTCTTTAGCTATTGATTCCTTTCATGACTGTACTTCATTTGGTCTACATAGAAGTTGTGACAGTTTTTTCACGCGGGTTTGGTTTATTACTGATCCATTTCGCTGAATATTTCTTGAATGTACTTAGTTTGGTCTACATAGAAGTTCTGAATGTTTGAATATCTGATGCAGCGGATTTTATGATTCCTTTGATCTTTATATTTATTAGTCTGGTTCATAACATTTCTTTGTTGTTATTCGTCTTTAGTGCATTCAATATCATATCATTCGTGGTGAAAGAAAGAAAGAAGAAAAAGGTAAAGAAGAAGAGAGGAGCATGAGGAGAAAGAAAAAAAAGATAAATGAAGGTAGAAACAACGAAAAACGAATAACGAAAAAGAAATAATTCCAGGTAGGAAAGAAAACTAAATGAAAGGTAGGATTTTCAGAGTGTTTGAATGTCCCTGAAATACGTTTATAGTGCTGTGTATATTTAGTTCTAGAGTTAGGGATTCACATTATTAACATTAAATCAAACAACGGGAGAGAATGAAGAGGAAATAAAACAACGGGACTTATTACCAAAAGTTTATTCTCGCCTTTTCATTGTCCAAACGAAGCAAGAAAAATAATGTACCTTGAAAAAAAATTACGTGAAAATGAATTAAATGCAAACTAACGATATCCTTTTTTCCTAACCAGAGAGAGAGAGAGAGAGAGAGAGAGAGAGAGAGAGAGAGAGAGAGAGAGAGAGAGAGAGAGAGAGAGAGAGAGAGAGAGAGAGAGAGAGAGAGAGAGAGAGAGAGAGAGAGAGAGAGAGAGAGAGAGAGAGAGAGAGAGAGAGAAAATGATATACTCTCACTCCACCACCGAAAAAGAGCAAGAGATGAAAGAAAGAAAACAAATGAGGAAGAGAGAGAACACACAATAAACCTCTCCACCGGCAGAAGAAAGAGAGAGAGAGAGAGAGAGAGAGAGAGAGAGAGAGAGAGGAGGAGAAGACGAGAGGAAGAGAGAGAGAGAGGAGAGATAGGGGGAGCGAGAGAGAGAGAGAGAGAGAGAGAGAGAGAGAGAGAGAGAGAGAGAGAGAGAGAGAGAGAGAGAGTTGTTTAATGACGTAGAAATATTAAAAAAGAAAAAAGGCCAAGAAAAAGATGAAGAGAAAGGAAGGAAGAACCGGGAACAATGAAGGCCAGAAAAAAGAGAAAAGGAATGAAAGGTCAAGATTTTTAATGACGAAGTGAAGACAGTAAAGACACAGAAAGGAAAAACTTCAAAAGGGAAAGAAAAATTATATTGAAAGATTTTTGTAAGACGTTCCCTCCTTCCCCTTCCTCCTCTCCTCTTTTTCTTTTTCTCTTCCTTCTTGTCCTGCTTCTCCTCCTCCTCATCTCCCTTTTCCTTAATGGCCTTATTATGATCCTTCGCTTCTTATTTCTCTTTTTCTCCTCCTCCTCTTCCTTCTTTTCCTCCTCTTCCTCCTTGTTCTTTTCCTCCTCCTCTTCCTTCTTTTCCTCCTTCCTCCTCGTTCTTTTCTTCCTCCTCCTCCTATACGCATGATGTATTTTTTATTAATATATTGCATCTTGTTTTCTTAGTTTCTGATACAAGTATTCGTTCGTGGCATATTAGATTTTTCCTACAATATGCTAAAGTTCTTATATTGTTTTGCTCTCTCTCTCTCTCTCTTTCTCTCTCTCTCTCTCTCTCTCTCTCTCTCTCTCTCTCTCTCTCTCTCTCTCTCTCTCTCTCTCTCTCTCTCTCTCTCTCTCTCTCTCTCTCTCTCTCTCTCTCTGGCAGTGGAGTAGGTTTATTGTGTTCTCTCTCTCTCTCTCTCTCTCTCTCTCTCTCTCTCTCTCTCTCTCTCTCTGGCAGTGGAGTAGGTTTATTGTGTGTTCTCTCTCTCTCTCTCTCTCTCTCTCTCTCTCTCTCTTGGCAGTGGAGTAGGTTTATTGTGTGTTCTCTCTCTTCCTCATTTGTTTTCTTTCTTTCATCTCTTGCTCTTTTTCGGTGGTGGAGTGAGAGTATATCATTTTCTCTCTCTCTCTCTCTCTCTCTCTCTCTCTCTCTCTCTCTCTCTCTCTCTCTCTCTCTCTCTCTCTCTCTCTCTCTCTCGTTATTCTCTTCACTCTTCATCAATAATTTATTTACTTTAATCAATAGTGCTTTATCAATAAGTTTCTTTATTAATATCAATGACAACTACTTTACCCGTATTGTATACTGAGACTTTGAAAAATGGGATAATTTTATTAGCCAAATGCCATTCTTCTTCACTCGCTCAGCAATTTCTTTTTTTTGCTACTGATAAAAAAATAAAATAAACCTGGCCGAATATACTTCGAAACCAACTCAGGGAAGACCTTAACATTTCCTGAAAGATTTGTTGAAAATGGGACATAAATGGCGGAGTCTTAGCTTTACGGACAGATAGACAGACAGAGTGACAGACACTGACATTTGTTGAATTATAGTCAAATGATCATTATCATTATTATTATTACTATTATTATTATTATTATATTAGTTTTAATTATCACTACTGCTACTACAACTACTACTGCAACTATTACCATAACCAGTCACCACCACTACTGTTATCAGTGAATGTATTTTAACGAGCTCTACCACCACCGCCACAATAATTAATCCACACGTTAACAAGTCTACAAAAACGACCATCAACTCACATTCTCAAACCACCGCTCATCCATTACCTTGCCCAGACTTCCCGCATCATTTTCGCGCTTGAATGGTTTGGGTCTTGATTACGGGTGGACTTTTAATTATCTCCCCAACCATCAGCTCACCTCAAGCCTTACTCCGCGGCGTTCTCACGTACCCTGCCTCCTCCTGATGTACTGTAGCTACACTACACCATTATATATATACAGTACCTGCCTCCCAAACAGTCCCGCTATGGCTGCCGGGGCGCATAGTCCCGTTTTCTGGAACAGTAGGTCTCTTGAACACGTCAGGTTAGGGTACGTTAGGTTACGGTTAGGTTAGGTTCCCTAGGCTGTACACGGTATCTTAGTGTGGGAATCACAATGAGGGTATTTTCGAGACAATCCTATGGTTAGTTTCGGAGCAACAGCCAAGGGCCTTCACTCGGAAACCACATACTCGCATAGAGTTGCGGAATGTGCCTCTAGGGGTCTCGTTGTGATGGTGGTGACGTATTAATGGGCTTCCCGTTTTTAGTGTGTTTATGTTAACAGCGCTTTCACACGCATCGGTCGGCAGTGTGGGAAACTTTGAGTATTTGTTGCACTAGTGTTGATATTGCAAATTATTTCATTATCATTATCATTATTGTTTTTAAAGGTATCATCATTATTATCATCATTGTCACTATTTATTACTACTACTACAACAACAATAAGACTAGTATTATTGCTGGTACAATTATTATCCCGTGTTGTCTAGTGGCTAGGATACGCGGCTCTCACCCGCGAGGCCCGGGTTCGATTCCCGGCACGGGAAGATATTTTGTCGCTTCCGTGATGTAGTTGCTAGCGTGCCTGGCTACGAATCTGCGGGCCCTGGTTCGAATCCGGGCCAGGACAAGTCGGCGACCAGCCATAACAGCTGTTCATCTTCCCTTTCGGGGTTGATAAATGGGTACCTGGGGAAACCTGGGGAAGGTAACTGTGGTATTCCGGATGTCACACTAGCCCTGTGTCCCGGGGTAGCGGGTTCTTACCCACCACAGGCTCAAAGGGCTAATGTCACGGAGATGAACACCAAGGCCACGCGCAGCCTAGCGTATGCCCCATCTTTACCTTACTAGTATCATTCACTACTCTTATTACTACTACTACTACTACTACTATTGATAACAGGATCGATAGTAATGATATTACTAATGATTATATCAACAGCAATGGTATAATAGTAGCGATGATAGTGAGGACAATGATAGTAATAGCAAGGATTAATTAACAACAATGATAATCGTACTTTTCTACTCGTATGAAATGCTTTAAACCTTAAACGTAATAATGATAATGATAGTAATACTAATGATACAAAATGACATCAGTAACAAAAAAGAAAAAATGTAAAGACAAATAGCTCGAGGTGCCCACACTTCATCACCACGTGCTTTCCTTTCCCTGATGTTGTTGTCATAAGAGCAGCGTAACCACCCACACACACACACACGCCCACACAGTGCCACACACACACACACACACACACACACTTCATCACCACGTGCTTTCCTTTCCCTGATGTTGTTGTCATAAGAGCAGCGTAACCACCCACACACACACACACGCCCACACACACACACACACACACACACACACTTCATCACCACGTGCTTTCCTTTCCCTGATGTTGTTGTCATAAGAGCAGCGTAACCACCCACACACACACACACGCCCACACACACACACACACACACACACACACACACACTTCATCACCACGTGCTTTCCTTTCCCTGATGTTGTTGTCATAAGAGCAGCGTAACCACCCACACACACACACACGCCCCACACACACACACACACACACACTTCATCACCACGTGCTTTCCTTTCCCTGATGTTGTTGTCATAAGAGCAGCGTAAACACCCACACACACACACACGCCCAACAACACACACACACACACACACACACACACACACACACACACACACACGCCACGCACCACACACACACACACACCACCACACTTCATCACCACGTGCTTTCCTTTCCCTGATGTTGTTGTCATAAGAGCAGCGTAAACACCCCCACACACACACACGCCCCCACACACACACACGCCCACACACACACACACACACACACACACACACACACACACACACACACACACACACTTCATCACCACGTGCTTTCCTTTCCCTGATGTTGTTGTCATAAGAGCAGCGTAAACACCCACACACACACACACACACACACACACACACACCCACCCACCCACCCACCCACCCACCCACCCCGGCTGACTGGCTGACTAGAAGGCTGGCTGGCTGACTAGAAGGCTGGTTGGCTGACTAGAAGGCTGGTTGGCTGACTAGAAGGCTGGCTGGCTGACTGGAAGGCTGGCTGTCTGACTAGAAGCTGGCTGGCTGACTAGAAGGCTGGCTGGCTGACTAGAAGGCTGGTTGGCTGACTAGAAGGCTGGCTGGCTGGTTGACTGGAAGGCTGGCTGTCTGACTAGAAGGCTGGCTGGCTGACTAGAAGGCTGGTTGGCTGACTAGAAGGCTGGCTGGCTGACTGGAAGGCTGGCTGTCTGACTAGAAGGCTGGCTGGCTGACTAGAAGGCAGGTTGGCTGACTAGAAGGCTGGCTGGCTGACTGGAAGGCTGGCTATCTGACTAGAAGGCTGGCTGGCTGACTAGAAGGCTGGTTGGCTGACTAGAAGGCTGGTTGGCTGACTAGAAGGCTGGCTGGCTGACTAGAAGGCTGGTTGGCTGACTAGAAAGCTGGTTGGCTGACTAGAAGGCTGGCTGGCTGACTGGAAGGCTGGCTGGCTGACTAGAAGGCTGGCTGGCTGACTGGATGGTTGGTTAGTTTAAAGGGGCGAAGTGAAGGCTGGGCTTACCTTTAAATTAGTTGCGCTTGTTCTTCCTCCCCCGAGTACACGCGGCGCTGGTGTGTAAGTTAGATAATGGATCTCTTTGATCTGACGAAGGAGGAAAGGAAGAGGAGGAAGGAGGAAAGGAGAGGAGCAAAAAAGGAGGAAGACAGCATGGAGGAGGAGGATTTGGAGTTGATTGTTGTGGGAAAACTGAGGACGAAAAGGTGGTCGAAATGGTAGTAGGAGTATAATTCACGTATGGTTCTCGTCGGCCAAAAAAAGCGGGCTGATTTTTAAGTTGATAGTTTTGTATGGCCCGCGAATGATGAGACATACCAAATGGCCCTCGGTAGTAAAATGTTCCCCACCCGTGCTATAAGGGAAGAAGAAGGAAGGTTGTGTCATCGGTGGTCTGATAAGTGTGGAATTGTGTGACTGAGTATGGTTAGAAGGGCAAAAGAATAGTGTAGGTGAAATGTAGATTGGATTAGTCAAATAGGGTTGTGTGTGTGTGTGTGTGCCCAGTTGAACATGAAAAAACCGTGAAGGGAAGGATGACCAATGATGAAATTTGGAGATTGAATGAATGTGTCACCAATAATTTCGAGGAGATAATTTTATACTGAATTGTTAGGTTTTTTTGGTGTGATTTGAATTATCGGACTAAACACATCAAAACTCATCAGGAAAGAAGTGTTGGACTCAAAAGAAGAAAAAAAGTTATGATAGCAGAGCAACAACAATTTGTTTTGAGTTGTGGGCTCGGCCGTGGCCACCGAGATGACAAGGCCTGATGCATCGCCCGGACCGAACACCATCTAGTGCCCACGCTCGCTCCCGTACAAGTTTCTACCTAATATAATGTTTTATCAGTATGAAAAGATATACTGTATACTTCGAAAATTGTTTGTTCTATAATATTATCAAATAAAAATTGTAAACACACAAAAGAAATGCCATCTCTGAGACTTTCAAGAAATATGCATTACTTTAAAAAACTCTTCGCCTTTTTTAATATTTTGCTTGAAAACTTTTTTACATGGAGAATATCAATAGAAAGCGGAATTTAATTAGCTTTCCATTGGATATATTTCGTTTAGTCATTAATGAATTAGCAGTATGCATAAATTAGCGTTAAAACTAAAAATATTAAAAAAATCATGAAAATCGGGTTAATTTCCTACCTAATATAATATTTTTATCAGTATAAAAAGATATACTGTTATCTCTGGAAATGTTTGTTCTGTAATATTACCAATAAAAAACCGTAAAAACACACAAAGAAATGCTATTATGAGACTTTCAAGAAATATGCATTAACTTAAACTCTTCGCCATTTAATATTTTGCAAAAAAAAACCTTTTTTTACATGGATTATGTCAATAGAAGCGGAATTTTTAATTAGCTTTCCATTGATATATTTCCCTTTTCTGTTTAAATGAATTAGCAGCATGCATAAAATTAGCGTTAACTAAATAAATAACATCAT
Organism: Chionoecetes opilio; assembly: GCA_016584305.1. Lineage (NCBI taxonomy): Eukaryota > Metazoa > Arthropoda > Malacostraca > Decapoda > Majidae > Chionoecetes > Chionoecetes opilio. The sequence goes on from JACEEZ010005071.1 coordinate 968,433, forward strand.
GAAATCTGGTAATTTTTTTTTCCCGATTGATGGTTATTTATTTAGTAACGCTAATTTAGTGTATGGTTCTAATTCTTTTTTATCAGAAAAGGAAAATATTCAATGGAAAAGCTAATGTGATTCCACTTCTATTTGATGTTCTCCATGTAAAAAAAATTCCCCACAAAGATATTAAATGGGCGAAGAGTTTAAGTTTCATGCATATTTCTTGAAAGTCTTCATAATGGCAATTTCCTTTTGTGCGTTTTTTACGGTTTTTTGTATTTGATAATATTATAGAAAACAAACATTTTTCCGAAGATAACAGTATATCTTTTATACTGATAAAACATTTATATTAGGTAGGTAAAAAAAATGTAAAAGGGGGGCCCAAAAGCCGGGGGGGCACTAGATGGGGGGGGTTTTTCCCTTCCCCCGGGCGAAAGCACGGCCCCGTTCCCTCTCCCGGGGGCCACGGCCCTACCCCCCCTTTTCCCCCCCTGGCCCGCCCCCCCCCCCAAAACATTCCCCCCCTTTCCCCTTCGCACCGCCGTAAATGGGTTTTTTGTAAAAGTTTTTTTTTTTGGTAAATTTTTGTCAAATACCGTAAAAAAATTGGGGGGCCCGTAAAAAAGACGGGCCCCATGATTAAATTAAACTTCCCGAAAATTAAAGGGTTCCCGGCCTTTCGTACTTGCCGTTAAGTCGGGCCCCAAAAATCGGTTTGGGCTTTTCTTGGGGAGGGGCCCCCGCCCTTTAAAATTTGGGGTTTGGCTTCGGTAAAGGTTTAAAAAAGGGGAAAAACCGGTTTGCCAAAAAACACACCCCCCCACCCCCACTTTTTATGAAGATAAAAAGAAAATTACTATAGGTTCCCCCCCCCTCTTTTTTGTTTTTTTACTTGAAAAAAACAACCCCAGTCCCCCCCGATAAATAAAAAAAGCTTAAAATAAATGTAAAATTATAGTAAAAAACCCTTTGTCCCCCCCGATGTACCCCCTTTCTAATGTATATTTTAGTAAAACCCAGTTCCCCCCGAATTTTAACCGCAAAAACTGTTAAAATTTAAAAGTAAAAACCCACCCCATTTCCCCCCGATAGTACCGCTACATACCCGGGGAATTTTTAGTTAAAAACCCCCCCTGTTCCCCCCCCCGGGGTATAAAACCCCTTTTCATACTGTATATTTTAGGGAAAACACCCCAGTTTCCCCCCCGGATTACCCCCTTTCATACCCCGGGATTTTAAGTAAAAAAAACCCTATCCCCCCGATATAAACCCCCCTACAACCTTAAAAAATTTAAAAGTTTTAAAAAAACCCCATCCCCCCCGATAAATAAACCGCTTTCATTTCCCGTATTTTTATAGTAAAAAAACCCTAGTTTCCCCCGGGGTTTGTAAAACCCCTTTCATTTAAAGTATATTATAAATAAAAACCCCCCCTAGTCCCCCCCGGAAAAAGAAACCCCCTTTCAATTTTGTATATTTTTAGTTTAAAAAAACCCTAGTTTTCCCCTGATAGTACCGCTACATACTGTATATTTTAGTAAAAACGGGGTTAAAATAAAAGACCCCGGGACTGCACTTTAAAAACCCCCCCGGGGCCCCCGCCCCCTTTTTCATATGTTTTAAAAAAAACCCCCGTTGGGGCTTTTTTAAATTTTTTTGTCCTTTACTGGGCCCCCCCCTTGGGTTTTTAGTTTGGGGTTTTTTTTGGTCAGTTGGTTTTTTTAATCTGTGTATCAAAAAATTTTTTTTGGGAAAAAGTTTTTAAATTCCCAATTTTCCCCCACATCCCTTCCCCCAACCACAAAAACAAACCCCCTGTTGGGGTGGAAAACCCGCCGCAAAAAGTCCCCTTCCCCCCCAGTTTTTTCCTGTTTTTTTGCAGGGAAATTTTTTTTGTTGGGAAACCCGCTGGGTTTTTCGGTAAATGGTGGGGACAGCGATTTTTTTAGTTAAAATGCCCCATCCCCTTTTTTTTTGCCCCCCGGGGGTAAAAAGGTTTTTTGGGATTTTTTTTCCCCCAGCCCTATAAGGGCGAAAAACCCGTTTTGGGGGAAATTTTTTTTTTTGGCTCCCCAAAAAAGGGCCCACTTGTAAAAAGCCGCCATTTTTCGGGAAAAAATCCCAACCCTCTAAACTAACATAACCCCAAAATTGGAATTTTTAGGGAGAAATCAAATAGTTTTTTTTGAAAGGGGAAAGGGGCCCCCCCCCCCTTTCCCTTAAAAAACCCCCCCAAAAGCCCCCCTAAGGGGGCATTTTGGGTAAAAAGATGGCCAAAGGGGGTTTTCACAAGTCCCCGAAAAAGTTTTTTTTTTTTTTTACAAATTTCAGACGAAAAGCCCCCAGCAGAAAATTTTTTAAATAGAAAAAAAAAAATGGCCCTCATTTTTTTTTAAAATTGGGGGAAAAATATACAAAAAATTTTTCCTCCCATTTTTTTTAATTTTTTTTTTTTTTTGGTTGCAGATTCAAGGGACAAAAAAAAAGGGGTTTTTTAAAAGCTTTTAAAAAGAAATTTTTTTTTTTCCTTTGGGCAACAGGGGGTTTTTCTCTCGCTTTTGGGGAAACCCCACCCAAAGGGCTGCTTCCCCGGGCCCCCGGGTTTTGGGGGGAAAAATTCCCCCCTCAATGCCCCTTTGGGGGAATATTTTTAAGGGGTTTTTTTTTCCCCAAATGGGGGGTGGGAAAAAGGCAGGGGCTGGGAGGGAAATTTTGTCATTTTTTTCCCCCAAAACCCCAAAATGGGTTTTTCGTGGGCCCCCCGGGCTGCAGGAATTTGGGGGAAAACCCCATAAAACCAAAATGAGTGCCCCTTAGGGTCCCGGGGCAAATTTTTTTTTTTGACTGAAATTTTTTTTTATTTTTTAAAAAGTGTACTCCCCCCCCTTTTTTTTTAAAAAATTTTTTTTGCAGCTTTTTTTTTTTTTTTTCCCCCTTTTTTTTACTATTTTTAAAAGCAAAAAATAGGAAAATGTCCCCCTTTAGTTAAAAATAAAAAAAAATTTAAGGATCCAGGGGTATTTTTTTGAGGGGGGGAGGGCCCCAAATTTTTCCCCCTTTTTTCCCAAAAATTTCCCCCGACCCCCCTCCTTTTTTTATGGGGAAAACCCCGATTTATGTTCCCAAAGGCCCCGGCCCGTATTTTTTTTTAATACTTTTTTCATCTTCTAAATCCCCCCCATGCAAAACCCTTTTTGAAACCTTTTCACTTTTTTTCCCTTTCATGCCAAAAGCCCCCTCGTTTTTGCCCCTTTATTTTTTCCCGCCACCCAAAATTTTAATTTAAAAAAAACTAAAAAATAGTCCCCTTCTTTTTCCCTTTTTTTTTTTGCATCCCTTTCCAATTTTTCCATCCCACCCAAAACCCAATTCCCAATTTATTTTTTACTTTTTTTTTTCCCCCTCCTTTTTTTGAAAGTAATTTTTCAATTTTTTGGGCCATGTTAAAAAAAAAAAAAGGCCAAAAAAAAAAAAAGGGATTCATGCAGAACAAACCATTTTCAAATTTGGCCGTAAAAAATTTTTTTTTGGATTGCAAATCATAAAATTTCCCCAAAAACCCAATTTTACTTTTAACCCGAAATTTTAAAAACCCAACAAAAAAATTTTTTTAATAAAAATTTTATGTGTTTAAAAAAAAGCCAAAGCCAAACCCAGAAGACCCCCCTTTGGGGGTGTTATATTAAAAATTAGTTAAATCAGTAACAAGTAAACATAAAAAATATGCCCCCCTAAAAAAGAACCCCGGGGGACTGCTATATATACCAAAATTTGTTTTCAGCTCAAATACAAAAAATTTTCATGACCTTTGAAAAAACCTTTTTGGGGGTTTGGGGTTATAGTAAAAAAATTTAGTTAAAACAGTAAAACCAAATTTGATAAATATCATGCCAACCCAGAAGAAACCCTGTACCTTTCTTATATTTCATTAAATAAAACAGTAATTTAAGTAGCAAAAAAATCTAACACCTTTGAAGACCCGTGAGTGAATTAATTTTAGTACAAAAGTAGTAATCCCCCATCCCAAATAAAACCCTAAAATTTTTCAAAGGGGCCCTAGAAAAACCTGTGAAAATGCCCCTTTTTATATAAAAATGTAGTTTTTTCATAAAACCCCAAAACATAAAAAATCAAAAAGCACCCCCGAAGACCCCCGGTTTTACTGCCCCATAATTTGTTTTCAAAGTAAAATTTTTTTCCCAACCAAAATAGCAAAAAATAAAACCAGGAAACCCAGAAGGAACCCGTGACCTTTCTAAAAAAATAGTACATGTAGGGGTTTTCCAGTATCAAGTTAAAACCCTAAATTTTTCAAAAGACCTAGAAACCTGTGGGCTGCTTTTATTTGTAAAAATGTAAATTTTTTTTCAGTAAAACCCAAATTTGGGATAAAATTCATGCCCCCTTTGAAGCCCCCGTGGGGGTGATAAAATAGTAAAAATGGGAGTTTAAACCCGAACAAGTAGCAAAAAATTTTTCATGCCCCCCCAGAAGAAATGTGAAACCCCGCTTTTATAAATAAAAAATTTTTGTTATCTTAAACAAATTTACTAAAATTTTCCCCCAAAAGCACCTTAAAAAACCCTTTTTTTTTTGTAAACCCCCGGGAGTTTTTTGGGTAAATTTCCCCCAAATAAATTCTCAAGGAAAAAACATGGCTTTCCCAATTTTAAATGGTTTTTGTGGGGGCCCCAAATTTTTTAAATGGGATAAAAATTGCAGCAAATGAAAATTAAGCTTCTTAAATTAAATTAAAAATGTAAATTTTTTTTTGAAAATTAAATAAAAAGCAAAAAAACTTTCCCCCAGAAAACCCGGGGCCTGGGTTTTTAATTTTCGTGTTTTGAAAAAAAGGGGAAATTCCTTTGGCCCCCCTAGAAAATGGTTGATGGAAATTTAATATCCAGTTTTAAAAGTAAAAGTAAAAGATAAAAAAAACCCCGAGTGAAAAACCCCCTATTTTAGGAAAATTTAAAAATTTTTTCACAAAAAAGTTAAACTTTTAAAAAAAAAATGGCACCCCTAAGCAGAAGGGAAATTTGTTATAAAATTTTAAAAATTTAAAACTTTATTTTCCCCCCAACAAGTTAAAAAAATTAAATACAGGAAATAAAAAGAAAACCTTCTGTTTATTAAAATTGTGAATCCCTTAATGCATTTTTTGCTAAAAGCCTTAATTAATTGTTTAAAAAGTTAGTTTTTAAAGCTTAAAAATAGGGAAATTAAATTTTGTGTCAGAAAACCAACCCCTATAAAGTAAAAACCAATTTTTTAATAAAAAATTAAATCTAGTATCAAACCCTTTAAAAAAGGGAAATGTTTTCCCTTTCCATAATATTAAAAATTTTATTTTTTTTAATAATTTAGGCATTTAAAATTTTCAACCAGAAAGGGGCCTTTGGGAATGGTAAATTAAAAATTCAAAATTTAAGTTTTTTCCTCAAGTAAGGGTAAATTAGGGGCCCCCAAAAGAACCGGGCGCCCCGATTTAGTAAAAGATTTTAAACTATTAAGTAACAATTTAAAAAAGTTGCCCCCTAAAGGGGGCGCTTTTAAAATACAAAGAAATTTTACAGCCCCCCAATTAGAAAAACCTGACCCGAAAGTAGGGGAAATGCTGGTATTTAAAAGTTAAAAACCCTAAGTAAAAATTTAATGCAAAAATTTTAAAAAAACCCCCTTACCCAGGGAAAAAATAAATAGTTTTCCAAAAAAATCATGCCCCCTATTTTTTTTTTAAATTTTTTTTATATTCAAGGTTGCCCCCAAATAAAAAAAAATTGAAAAACCCCCTGGTTTATTTTATATAGTAAAAATGTTTGTTTCAGTAAAACAAATAAACAAAAAAGTTTTTTTCCCGGGACCTAGGAAAAGAAAACCCTTTTTGACTGGCCATTTTAGGGACCAAAATTTAATTTTAATAGATCTACTTAAACAACCCCCTGGGAAAAAACCACCTTTCCTTTTAAATAATTTTTTTTATCAGGGAAAATCAAGTTGAAAAAATAAATAAACCTTGGGATTTTGGAAAACCCCTTTTATTTATAATATAAAAGGTATTTTTTATTTCAGTCCCAATAATAAATTTTGAATTCACCCAAAACCCCTTTTTCCCTTTAAATTTGTACAATTTTAATTTTATCAAATAAAAACCCAAATTAAGCCTAAAATTTTAAACCCTGCAAAAATAGAAAAGGACATTTTAAAGCAAAAACAAATTTCCCTTTCCCCCTTAAAAACCCTTTTAAACCCAGTAATTTTTTATTGAAAAAATTCTCCCCAACCAAATTGATTTGACTTTAGTTTTTTTTTTTTCCCTTTTCCCCTAATCCCCCCTTTTAAAAATTTAAACCCGCATTTTAAAAAAATACCCCCAAAAAAAAAAATTTTTTTTTTTTTTCCCTTTTTGGAAAAAAGAAAAGCGGGGGTAAAGGGGTTAAAATCACTCTCAAAAAAAAATTTTGAAACACGGCCCAAAAATAAAACCATTAAATAATCCCCTTAAAACCCCCCCATTAAAAATTTTTCCCCCAAAAACCTTTTTTAAAATCAACCTGATGACCGCCGAAAATATTAAAAAATGTAAAAAATCCATCTAAATTAAAACCCCCAAAAACCCTGCCCCAGAATAAAAACCGGGGCCCTGCCCCAAACTATACAGTTAACCCCCTCAACATCAAAGTACCCCCCCAAAAATATCATTCAAAATAAAACCTTTATGAAAAACAAAAAATACAGTTCCCCAAAATAAAACCAAACAAACCTTTGAAACCTTTAACCCCCAAAAAAATACAAGGGTTTTCACATCAAATAAAAAAAATTTACCTGCCCCCCATAAAATTACTCCCCCCAAATAACCCAAAAATCAACCCATGGGGCCCTTTTTAAAAAACCCCCCAAAACAATAAAAACCTTACCAATTGAACCTTGAAAAACCCCAAAAACCCAATTTGAACCAAAAAAAAATTTTCCCCCAAAAACCCCTACCAACCATTCCCAACAATGAAAAAACCCGGACCACCCCAAACAAAAATAAAAACCAAAAAGCCCAACAAAAAACAAAACATCCCCACCAAACCCAACCCAAAAAGAAACCTTTTAACCCCCAAAATAAAAATTTTAAAAAAGGAGTTTTTTCCCAAAAAAGGCCCAAAAAACCAATCCAAAAAAATTTGGGGAAAAAACCTTTTAACACCCAAAAAAAAAAAACATAAAAAACCCAGTCCCCCCAAACCCTAACCAACAATCAACCCATGGGCCTTGACCCCAAACCCTAAACAGCAACATACAAACATCAAACAAATTGGGCAAAACCCTGAAACCGCCCAAACATAACTAAAATCAAAAACATTGCCCCAAAAATCCAACAAGAAACCCTGACCCCAACATAACAGTCCCCAACATCCCCTTTGGGGGTCCCCCCCACCCTTTTTTTTTACTCCTTGCCCCCCCCCTATGGCAATAAAACCCTTTCCCCAAAAAGCCCTTGAAAAAATTTAATGGTTTTTCCCCCTTCCAAGGTAAATTCCCAAACAACCCGAAATTTAACCCCCTTTCTTTTTTTTGCAAAGGAAAAAAAAATGGGAAAACAAATTTAAAACAATTCCCCGTTTACTTTTTTTTTATAAGTAAAGAAGAAACAACCCAATTAAACCCCTTAAAAGTTTCCCCCCCTTTTTCCCTTGTTACCTTTGGGAAAAAGGATGGTTTGGTTTTTTAAAAAAGGGTTCCTTCCCAGGTTTTTAAAGGTCCAAACTTTAGTTCCCGCTTGTTAAAAATTTTTATTCCCCTTTCCAAATTAATTAAATAATAAAAATATAATACTTTTCCCATCTCCCCCCCTTTTTGGTGGGCAAACAATATTTTTTCCCCCAAAAGGGGGGGGGGGGGGGGGAAAAAAACTTCCCCCTCTACAATTTTTTCCCAAAAGGGGGTTTTTTTGGGTATTTTTTTTTCCCCCCCCGGGACTTTAATTTAAAAAGGAAAAAAACATAAAAACTGTTTTTTTTTTTCCCGGCCCTTTGTAAAAAGAGGGCAACCCGCCTTTAGAATTTAGCCCCCGGGCCATTTTTACTTTTTTCCCCCTACCGGGGGCCCCCCCAGAAACTTTTTGCATTTTTTTTCATGATTTTTCAAATTTTTGTTTTTTCCCCTAACCCCCGGGTTCCCAGAGAAAAATTTCACATTAAAAGGGAGGGAATTTACCAAAGGGCCCAAAAATAAAACAAAGACCAAAAAAGAAGCCCCCCCCAGGGTTTTTCCCCTTTTCCCCCCCAAAACCCCCCAAAAAAACCCAAATATGGTTTTTTCCTAGAAAATAGAGTTTTGGGGCCATTTTTTTTTTTTTAGGGAAAGGGAAAACCCCTTTAAAGCTTTCCCTTCCTTAAAAGAATCAAAAATCCCAAAAGGGGGGGGGTAGGAAAAAAGGAAAACCCCCCGGAAAAGAAAACCCCTTTTTTTCCGGTTTAAAAAAAAGGAAAGCCCAAAGGAAAAAAACTCCCCTTTCATCAAAAAGAAAGGAAAAAAAGAAAAATGGGAGGAAAAGGGGAGTGGGGAAAACAAAACTGTAAACCAAAGGGTTTTTTCAAAGACTTGAAAAAAAAAAAACCGAAACCCCCAAAAAAAAAATTTAGAACTGGGTCCCTGTTTTAAAAATTCTTTGGGAAATTAAAAAATTTTCCCCCCCATTACATGAATTAAAGGTTTTTTCCCCCCCAATTGGGAAAATTTTTTGGGGCCTTTTATTGTGTAAGCCCCTCTGGGGGGGGAAAAAATAAATTTTACAGACAACCCCCAAGGGGCACCAAAACTTTTATGAAAGGGTTTTTTAAAAAGGGGTGGGAAAACGGACAAGATTCTTTAAAACCTTTTTGAGGCCATGGGGCCTGACTGCCCCCCCAAAAAGCACTTGAATAATGGGTTTTTTTTTTTAAAAAAAACGTTTTTTTTGGATACGCCCCCCTACCCGGGGTAAAAGGCCGGGGGTAAAAAAGTTTTTACTCCCTTTTTTAGCCTGAAAAAAAACCTCCCCAAAAACCCCGGGGGGGTTCCCCCACCCCATACGGCCCAAAGGGAAAAAAAATTTCCCAAACCCCTTTTCCACCGGGGTTGGGGGAAAAAAGTTTTGGAAAACAAACAGAAAATAACCAAACCCCTTGGGACACCCCTTACCCTAAATCCCCGCAGGTTTTTTCCCCAAATATTTTTTTTTTAACCCAAAAATTGTGTTTCCCCCTGAAAATTTAAAAATTTTTTTTAAAAAACACAATTTAAATATTTAAAAAAAAAATAAAATAAATAAAAAAAGTTTAGGGTTTTTAAAACCCAAAACAAAAAAAAATAGGGTGTTTTTTTTTAAAAAGCCCGAAACAAAAGAAATTGGTTAAAAAACACCCAGAAATGGCCCCCTGGGGCTTTTGAGCGGCCCCGTTTAAACCCCAACCCAAAAAATTTGCGCCCCCTTTTTCCGTTTTCAAGTCCAAGGCGCCCCCCCAAAATTTCCTGGGTTTTTTCGGGCCGAGGGGCCACCCCCTTAAAAAGGGGGGCACCAAAAAACAGTTTTAAAACAGTTTTTTCGGGAATTTTCCAAGGGTTAAATTTTTTTTTTGGGTTTTAAAGAATTTTTTTTTAAAATTTTAGTTTTTTTTCCTTTTTTGGGGGAAAAACATTTTTCGGAAATAAAATTAATTTTCCCCCTTTTTTTATTTAAACCTTTTCCCCCTTAAATTAAAGTTTCCCGGTAACCCAAAAATTTTTATAAAAAAAAACCCGGGGAAACGGTTTAAAAAAATTTTTCCCCCATTTTTTTTTTTCAGATTTTTTAAATTTCAGATGTTTGGGGGTCCCCCCCAAACATATTTACCCAAAATTTTTAAACCCCGGGGCATTTCCTTTTAAAAAACCCGCCTTTTTTTTTTTTTTTTTTTTTAAAAGTTTAAAAAAAAATAAAAAAATCTTTCCTTTTTTTTTTTTTTTTATTTTAAAAACAAAAAAAAATTTCCCAAGGGTTTTTTTTTTGGGGTTTTTTAAAAACCCCCTTAAAAAAAAATCCCCCCTAAAGGGGGTGATTTTTATTTTTTGGGTTTTGGGGGCTTTTTTTTTTAAAAACCCGGTTTTTTTTTTTAGGTGGTTTTTAAACAAAAAAAAAATTTTTTTTTTTTTTTTTTTTTTAGAAAAAAAAAAGAATTTTAAAGTTAACGGTTTTTTTTGAAAACCTTTTTTGTTTTTTTTTTTTAAAAAAATTAAAATGAAAATTTAAACCGGGTTTCGAAAAATTTTAATTTTTTTTTTGGAAAAAAACGGAAAATTAAAGGTTTTAAAGAAAAATTTAACTTTTTTTGGAAAATTTAAAGGCGCCCACCACTGGCCCCGCCCCTGTCCCGCCCAACTCAGTAAACCCCACACTTTAAACCCCAAAAACAACCCGGGGAATTTTTGAAACTACAAAATAATTTGGGGACCCCTACAACTACGGGAGTAAAAAAATTTTTTAAATTTTTGGCCCACCCAAAATGGCCCCCACCCCTTTTTTTTGGGGCCGAAAAAAAAACCCGGGAAAATTTTAAAACCTAACCCTTTTAATCTTGAAGGGGTAAATAAAACCCCTTTAGGCCCCAACCCCTTGTAAGGGCGGGAAATTTTTTCGGAAGGCCCCAGCTAAAATTTAAGGGCACGTCCCCCCCCCCCCCCAAAAAGGGTTTTTGGTTAAAAATTTTATGGGAAAAGAAAAAAAAAATTTTTTGTGAAACTTAGGGCCCCATGGAAAAAATAAAAAAAAAATTACAGAAGCCAAAAAAGAAATTAAAAGGGAAAAATTTTAAAATTTTAAGGGGTTTTTGTGTGGAAAAAAAAAAAGAAAAAAGAAGAAACTGGATACAAAGTGGGGGAGGGGAACATTTTGAGGGGAGAAGGGAAAAAAACTTAGCTGGAAGTTGAAAACAAAAGAGGCCCTTTTACCCGATAACGGGTAAAATGGTGGGAAAAAATTTTAATTTTAAAATGGGCAAAAGAGAAATGCCCCGCTTGGGGATAAAAATTTTGTCCCTTTTCCCAAAGGTTTTCAAAAATTCCCCCCTTTAGTCCCCCCCTTTTAAAAATTTCCCACCCATTAAACCCTTTTTCAGTGGGGATTTTGGCTTTTTTTCGAGTTTAAAAAGTTTTTATTGGAATTTAGCCCCGAACTCCCAATTTTGGGGTCGTTTTTTTTTTTAAAAAACAATTTTCCCCCCTTGAAAATTTTTAAAGGAAAAACCCAAATTAAATTTCCCGTATCCCCCGGGCCCCCAAAAAAAAAAACCCCCGTTTTTTTTTTTTTTTTTTTAGTACCTTAGGATGGCAAAATGCCAAATCACCCCCCCGCCAAATTTTATTGCCAGTGTTTAACCTTTTGGGGGGTTCACTTTTTGGAAAAAAGCCTTTTTTTGGGTTTTGGGGGGGCTTTTTCCCGAAAAGTAATTTTTTTTTTCCCTTTTTAAACCCCCCGCCCATTTTTCATTTCCCCCCCAGTTTTTTTTTTTTTAAAACTCTTTTTGTACCAAAACTTTTGGGAAAAAAAGCTTTTTGGGTGGGGAAATTTGGGCCGCTAAACCCTTTTCTGCAAACTCACCCTTTCCCCCATTTTTTAATTTTTTCCCCTTTTTGGGGCTTTTGGAAAAAAATGGGGGATAAATTTTTAAAGCCCCGGGGGGGGAGGCCCCCGGAGATTTTACCCAAAAATTTCCCCGTTTAAATAAAAACCCTTTTTGGGGGGATCCCCCCCCAGAAAAGCCAAAGGGTTTTTTTCCGGATGCTGAGGGTTTTTTTTTTGGAAACCCGAAAACACAAAACCTTGTTTTTTTTTTTGCTACACCCTTTAAACCCTTCCCCTGTTTAAGTCCAAAGAAAAACTCAAAGGGTTTAAACCCTACTGTGGGGTTTTAAAAAATTTTAGGAAAATGGGGAAAGGGGGTTTTTCATGGGCTTTATAAGTATGCGGGGCAAATCTCCCAAAACGGGATTTTTTTTTTTTGATGTTTTTTTTTTTTCCCGGCTTTTTTTTTTGGGGGGGTCTCGGGGGTCCTGGAGGGAAATGTGGGATACCTTTTTAAAACGTTTAAAAAATCCCACAGGCCTTTTCCAAGGATGTTTTGGGGAAAGGGCGCCCCCCAAAAGGTTTAGGCCCTGGGTTTTTTTTTTTCTCGAAAGGGGGGCCCCTGGAGGGAAAAACCCAGGGGGAGTTTCCCCCCGCCTTTTCCAGGCTTTTGGGTTTTGGGAAAAACCGGGGGGCCCGCCCCGGGGACTCTGTTTTACGCCCAAAAACCTTTGGGAAACCCCCCTGAGGAAAAAACCCCCAAAGGGGGGGTTTTAAAAAAAGGGGGGTTTTTCCCGGAGTTTCCCCTGGGGGGGATGTCCCCCAGGGTTTTTTTTGAAAAAAAGCCTTTAAAGAAAACCCCCGGGCCCCCCCCACCGAAGGGCCCTGAAAAAAAAGCTCCGTTTCCCCAAATTCTCCTTTTTTCCGGGCCGGGGGAAATGCAAACGAAAAAGCAGAATTGGGGCCCCCCTCCCTTTTCGGAAAATGGATGGGGGAAAAAAATGGCTCGGGTTGGGGGTGAGGGAAAATTTTTTTAGTTTTTTTTCCCGGTTTGGAAACCCCCCAACCCGAGCAGCCTTTTTAAAACCCCCTGGGGTTTTTTCGGGGAAGTGGGGGTTTTCCGGGTTTTCCCATTAAAGAAAAAACCGGGAAACCCCCCCCCCTTCCCTTTACGAAAATCCCCCCAAAAGGGCTTTTAACAAAAGGTTTTTTAAGGGGGGGGAAAAAGGGAGCTTGGGTTTTTTTTTTGTAAAAAAAACAGTGGGGGGAAAACCCCTCAAAAACCCCGGGGGGGGTTTTTGGGGCCCCCTGATCCGGGGGGTTGCATGCTTTTTCCCCGGGCCCGCCGTGTGGCAATCAGGTACCCCTTCCTTTCCTTTACTGGAAAAAGGGGGGTGGGGTTTGGTTTGTCCCCCATTTTGGAAAGGGGGAAAAGGGGGGCCCCCTCCCGGACTGCAAAAAAATTACCCCCGGTTTTTAAATTTCCCCCCCTGCTTTAGCTTTTCCCCGGCAAAAGGTTTTTTTTTTGCCCATCTATTGGTTTAACCCCGAAAATTTCCGATCATCTGGTGAAGCTCAGAAAAAAAAAACCCCCCAGGGGAGTCTGGGTTTTTAAGCCCTTTGGTTAAAATCCAAAAAAGGGAACCCCTATCCCCCGCCCGGGTTCGGGGCCTGGTGGACCCCGACGTGAGTTTCGACAGGGGATGCTTTGCAGCCTATGTTGAATCTCAAAGAAGGCGTTTTTTGACTCAGTGCATCGTGAGTCACTCATGGGATCTTCTGCGACTTCGAGGGATTCCTGCAAGGACTATTGGTTTATGAAACTGGTCTGTATTCTGGGACTGAGAGTGCTGTGAAGTGTGGGGCAGGTGTAATCCAGCTTTTCTTTCCTGTAGAATACGGAGTGAGGCAGGGGTGCGTCCTTGCCCCATCACTTTTCAACGCTTTGTATGGACTGGGTTATTGGACAAGGGTTGTAGATCAAAGTGATTGTGGAAGCATCCCTCGGCAACACCAAGATCACTGATCTTGGTTTTGCCGATGATGCAGTAATCTTTGCTGAGTCGCTGGAGGTCCTGGTGATGGCTCTCGAGGCGCTGCACGAGGAGGCAAAGCCTTTGGGGACTTGAGGTCCTCCTGGCCTCAAGACCAAGGTCCAGGTATTTTGGAGACTTACTAGATGAAGTAGTACAGTCTGTTCATGTGTGTGGCGAGGAGACATTGAGATCTTGGAAAGTTTTACATAACCTTGGTAGCGCAGTCCATAATGACGGCGGGGTCACGTCAAGGAAGTCTTACGACGGGATTGGCATACGCCCACGGTGTTTTTGGACTCGCTCAGGCAGGAGTATTTGGCGTTGTCGGTACCTGTGCAGGAGGACAAAGATCCCGGACTTTCAAGTCGCCTTTTGTGGGAAAAATTTCCCCAAAAAAGAACTGTCTTTACTCCCCCCCCTATGGTGGGGGTTTTTGTGGAGACATGTGAACCACTAAAAATTAAGTGGACTTTGGGAAGAAAGGACACCCGAAATCAATGCCTTTTGGTAAATAAGTTGGGTTTCTTCGCAGATCCCCTGTGGGGGTTTAAATCCGCCTGGGATTTGAAAAAAAAAATTTACGGTTGGGTTCCAAAAATTCCAGGCGGATTGCAAACCGTGAGACTAGAATCGAGGGGCCTATTTAACCTTTGCCCCATAAAGAAGTCCCCCCGTCCCCCCCCCCCAGCCGCCAACTTCCGGCCCCTATTATTGGGGCAATGTTTGGGCAATACGCCCCTACTCCTGTAAACCGGATCCTTTTCCATCCCACGGGGTTGTGTTTAATCTTTGTAAGGAGACCCATCCGTCCGTGGGGGAGGAAAAATGGCCCAAGGGGTCGGGCCCCCACAAGGCCCCCCCCCCTGTGGCTGCTTGGGGCCAAGTTTTTTTGAAATGTTTTTTTCTTTTTGGTCCCCCGAGAGCCACCTGCCTTGGTATGGGAACGGAAGGCCCCCCCTGGGCCCCCATGGGTGAACGTCCACAGCCGTGGGTGACCCCCCGTGAGTGGGGGCGTCCACCCACCCCCCCACGTAAGGGTGGGGGGGGGGGCGAAGGCGACGCCCCCGCCCCCCCCCCGGCGTATGCCCCCCCAAAATGAGTCGGAGTTTTGGATTTGTTGTGGGGGAAGCCCAATCAACACAAACAGAGATGCCCTTTCCACCGGCGAGTCAAACCCACCGTGGTAGCAGTTGGAACCGAGGTTGAGAAGAACGCGGGGAAATTGTTTTTGGGACCTGGGCGGATTGTTAGTTGTTAGGGTTTGGGGGCGTTTCCCCCCCCGCGGCGCCCCCTAAAGCGGGCGGCGTAAATCCTGGTGAAAAGCTCGCGCCCCGTAACACCACACAAAAAAATAAAATAAACAATAAATGTAAAAAATTCTCCGTAAACTGATTTTTAGGCTCGCAACCTCCCAAAGCAAAAAATCGAACCCCGAGCCTGAACCTGCTCCCCGTAAACTCCCGGAAAACTTCGTAATGTTTTGGGGGCCAACTCGTTAAAGTCAAGGTACTCAGTTGTAAAATTAAATATTTATTACTATACGAGTCGAACCCCCCCCCGAGAAAATTTAACGGACCTTTTTTCGGAATTTTAAACGAAACTCCATTTGGGGTGACCAAATTTTTGCGGCACAAGACATGGGCCCCCTGCCCCAGACCCACTTAATCCGCCTGCTTGAATTGGTCCCCCCCCCCCAACTTCCAACAATAATTGAAATTATTTTTTTTTTTGCTAATTTTTTATTTTTGGGAAATGCTTGGGGTTTTTTAAATGGAGTTTTTTTTTTTTTGGGAAAGTTGTATTATAATAAATTAAAAGAAAATTTATATAAGGGAAGGAGCCTGTATTGGCCTTAGTGATTTAAAGTAGTGGGAGAAAGGCCCAATGTCAATTGTTTTTTTAAACAAAATAGTGACCTATTTAGTGGGTTATGGTGGTTTGGGTCCCCCCCCCCCCCCCCCGCCTGCAAGACCTGTTCTCCCCCCCTGGGGTCACCGTCGAACACCCCTTAAAATCACCCCTTATTTAAAGGCCCGACACAACGGGTGGCTAAAACAACTTGACCTAAAAAATAGTGACACCGGTGTTACGTTAGGAGAAAAACAGACTTTCCCATCCACAACCAATATTCTACCCATAATAATGAAAGAAAATAGTCAAAATGATTATATAATGCGATAACCCTTTTGACCAGGCCCCCACCGGGACCCCCTGTGGGTCCGGGCTGTTCTTTGTTTGTTTGTTTCTTCCTCTTGTGGGGGGGGACCTTACTTTCGCCTTTTCGTTTTTTTGGCCTTTTTGTAAAGGTCTTGTACCCCCCAAAAACTCCAGGCTACGAGCCCTTGACACATATCCCCCTTTCCCCTTCTCTTTGCCCCCCCAACTTCTGTTAAAGCGTCTTTAACTCCCCATATGTCATGAAAATAATAGCCCACAATTAAAAGAAAAATGGCCCCCCAATTAATAATGGTCTAAAACAATTCCCCCCCTAACTATAATAATGAAAATAGGTTGGTTCAATAGCCATAACCACCAAGTAAAAATGTATCCCTGTGAGCCCTGATACTTACTACCTCCTTCCCTAAGTACCAGTCCCCCACCCATCCCACCGAACGGTCCCGTGGGCGCAGTGTGCCCCAATCCCTTGATGTAGCCGCCGGGGCCAAATTCATAACTGTTGTGTTTAACCCTCCCAAGCATGAGCCCGATGGCTATATGGTTCCGGGGTTTTTATGTGGAGTTGTTTGTATTTATTTTACTTCATTTTTATTTTTTCAACAGACTAGCAATGGTGGAAAATGGCGATACCAAATCCCCTGGACGTAAAGAGAGCCGTCCCCTCCAAGTCCCCCCCCCCCCACTGTTTTTTTTTTAACCGTTCGTCCCCAGCATAGCTTAACCCAGTTCCCCCCCCTGGGTTTTGGGGGGGTTGTTTTGGGGTGGATTAATTTTTTCCCTCATTTATTTATCAATATTGTTTTTGTTTCATGTGTTTTTTTTCCCCTAATATTTTTTCCACCACTCCCTTAGGGAAAAAAAAACAATACCCCTCGCTGTTCCTAATAGTAACAAACGGAACCCCACCCTTAAAAATCCCGGGCTTTTTAAAAACCGGGAACCCACATTTTTCTCCCTCCCCTCCCGCCCCCTTTTAGGTCCGTAAAATCGAAGGGTTTTTGACCTGTATATTCCCTACTTCCGTCCCCCCCCCCCTATGGGGTGGAGGCAAAAAAAACATACCTTCCCCTCCATAAGGGGGGGGGGGGGGGGGGATAAAAACCGTACCAAAACTTTCTACTATAAGTGAAAGAGTGTGGGGTTTTTGGGTGGGGAATTAATTCTCCAAGTGGACTTTTTAATAAAATAGAAAAAACACTATAGTGTGGAAGACCACACATCACAAGAAAAAACTGGGTGGGTGGGGGTGGGTGGGGGGGGGGGGGGGCCCCAGCTCACTAAGAAGCGCATACCCCTCCACGCCCCCGAAAAGTATTGTTTAGAATGCAAATATAAGGTTTTAAAAATAAATCATTACGATATATATATATATATTTGCCACTCCAGTTTAAATAAGGCGCCATACCCTCCAGGGTTCCGAACATATTTTCCTCAATTTTTTGGGTTTTTGCCCCCAGTGGCCCCACAATTTGGTCCAAATAGATTTTCCCCCCATCCAAAATTTAAATCAGTTTTTTATTCCTTATTACCAAAAGACATATAACCTTGGTAATACCCGAAGTTTTGTGTTGGTCCAAATTTCCTATTTTGCAACCGTTTGTTCCGTGGTAGAAGGAAGAGATCCTGGTAAAACACCACTAAACAGAAACAGTGAGAGGACAGCGCCGCGGAGGGGAAAGAACAGGGTGAGAACAGGGAGTGGTGCGCGCGGGGGTGGTGGAAAACAATAAAACCCCGTCCAACACCTTCGTTTTTTTGGCGGAGGGTAATTAAGAAACAATGGGGAAGGAAAACACATAATAAACAATAATGGGGAAGTTGTCACAAGAAAAAGCTGTGAGACCCACCGAGGTAAAGTTTGTTTTGTTTTGTTTTTTCCCCCTTGTTCTTAGACTCCCTAACCTATATCCACCTCCCCACCTCCCCCCCTCCCCTCTTCCCCACCCCATGGGCAATGTTTTTATCACAGACTCCCCCCCCTTTTTTAACAAAAGACCCCTAATAGGAACCCTTAACCAAATTATATAAAATCCTTCCCAAGCACCAAGGAAAGGTTCCAACTTTTTTCACGGTGGGGGTTTCCCCCCCCTGCAAACTTTTGGCCCCCAGCCCTGAAAGGAGGGCCTTTTCCAATTCAAAGCCCTTTGGGCCTGGGTGAGGAGGGAACCCACAAGCCCCCATAAAGGTTTTTCCCAGCCCTCCCCCAAACTGGGTTGCCCCCCCCCGGGTTCCCCAAATTTCCGCTCCATACTTGTCCCCCGTCCCAAGACTGTCTACCTGGCAAATTATAAGGCAACAATTCATCAATGGAAAGGGCCTTCCCACAGGACCTGATGTCCCCCCATTGGTTGTTTTCCTAAAAGTTCCCCTAATTTAATTTTTCTTTTATGGGTCCCCCAAATGCAACCGTAAGGGGAAAAAGACAACCGCACCCCCCTCTCCCTTCCGGTTTTCTATTCCCCTACGGGGCAAAAGCTGATTCCTTCGTATCATCCACTACCAATCACAAGTATCCCCGCACTATTGTAACCCCGGGGCGGTGGGGGGGAACCCCCCTAAACTTTGGGACAAAGAGGGTGCAGGGAGGTCGGTGGGTCCCAACCTACAGGAGGGTTTGACCAAAATCAAAAATCCCTCCTTTAAGGTTGGGAAAAGATTGCTCCTGTCCCCCAGTGGTTTCACAGCCGCATTGTGTAAGTTAGTTGAAGATATTTTGTGAATTGTAAAAGTATTCCGAGAATTTAGAAAGAGGCAAAAATTGTAAGTCCCAATTTCATAAGGGAAGAACAATGCGCCCAACTGAAACAAAACTAAATTGTTCCACTCTCCAGGTTTTTTTGTGGCCCCCCTCCCCTTTCCCGATTCACAAAGATTAAAAAAATTTTCCGTGTAAAACCCCGTTTTCTTTTAGCTAACCGGCACGACGGCCCCGCTTTTGGGCCCCCTCGGGGGAAAAAACCCCACCTAAGTTGGGGGGGTAAGGCCCCTTCTGGGCATTTTACACCCTCCAGCTAAGGTGGGGAGGAAACCCTAAAGGGTTAAATACTAAACCTCTGATGGAGTTTAAAATTCCAAGGAAAAATTGGAATTACACTTGGGGTTTAACAAACAAAATTTATTGTCTAGTTGTTTGTTTTTTTTTTACGCGCCTTTTGCAAATTTAGGACCCAATTTTTTATTGGAATGTACCATGAATTTCCAAAAAAATCCCACATTGAAATTTTGGTTCAATAATCAGTTCAACTTTTTTTGATCTTATCGCCCCACAATGATGTTTTTTTTTTTAAAACGTTTTTGGTTTTTTTGTACATGGTACGGGGGGTGAAAATTTTTCTAAATAATAAAATATGAAATCGTACCCCCCTTCCCGTAATAACAACACCGGGTGCCCTGTTGCCAAAGTAAGATAATTTCACTGAATACCCAAATAAATTTTCCCCCCCCCCCCAACCAATTTCCAGATGTTTTTTTTCCAAGGGTGGGTGTGGGGGGGTGGTCACCACCCCCCACCCTAAAACAATTGTCCCCCCCCCAACCCAACCTAAGGCAATTTCCCCTTTACGGAATCACGATCCCCTGGAGTTTTTACAAGTCCCCCTCTTGTTTGGTTTTCCTTCCCTTCAAAACTTTTTGTTACTTTCTTTCTGAACACTTTTTTTCTATTAAAAACCCACTGCCCAGGTTACTTGCATCCCCCTTTTGGGGAATACCTTTGGGGGTGGTATTTGTTTGGGGTGGAATTGATCTTGCTATCGTCTTTTTTCCGATAGGCAAGACTCATCCCTTTTCTTGATTTTTTCATCGTGGGCCTAGAAATAAATAACTTTGGCTAGCAGCATAGAGGCCCCCCCTGCTTACAGACCCCCTGCGGTAAATTTGCCCCCCTACCCCCAAGCACACTTGAATTCTTTTGTTCTTTTTTTTCTCTTTCCCTACCTGGCTTGAAATTTAAAAAATGGAAATGCCAAAATTTTTCTTTTTCTTATTTTTCCCTTTTAACTAAACGAATTCTGAAGTGGTTTTTTTTGTTTTAACATGCGGGGGCCCCAATTTCTTTGACCTAAACCCCTGTTATTTGTTTTTCCCCCTTTTTGGCAGGTGAAAATGGACAACAATGGCTTCCCCCGCCCCCAGACTAATCTTTGCCCAAAAAATAAAGCCCGTGGTTAAAATTCCGTGCTACATTCTGCGGTGCGAAAATACACCGGTTTTGTTTTTTTGTTCCTAACAGGGAAAAAAGTTCCAGTCCCCCCCCCCACACGTTTTTCAAATAAAGTGTGGGGCTTTAAACCAAAAAATTGTATTTTAGGGGAAGGAGGAGGGAGAGGGTTATGAAAAACTTTGGTTGGGGACCAGGATTTAAATGCGTGGGGCACCACACATGGTTAAGGCAAGGGACCAGGTCCACCCGTATCTTGCGTCCACCCCAGTTTTGTGGACCAAGGGCAAAAAAAGAAAAGATTTGTTCACCCTTGAAAAAGTTTGGAATTCCCCCCCATGTTTTTTTTGGGAAGGGAAGCCCCCGAACCAACCATGGGCACTGACCCCTGCTTGACTTTCCTTGCGTCTATTTAGAATTTGTAACCTGGGTCGAACAGAAAAAAAGACAACCTGAGCAGCCCCATCCAATTAAAATCCCCTAAATCTTGAAATCAGCACGTCGTTCCCCCCCTTTTAAGCTTCAATTGTGAATTGAAATTCCCAATTAACCTGTCCTTTTGGGGAAGAAACTTCCTGAAACATTAGTGGGAAGAAGATTCCCTCCAGGTGTTTGAAAGAGAAAAATTTGAAAGAAAGATAGAAGTTTGGTTTTTTCCTTGACCCGATGAGGCTGCCACATACCTTTTTTTTTTTTGTTTCCCAAAAAGGAAGCTATGATGGGGTTCCCTAGTGTCCGGGTTTTTCCGTTAAAAATCTCAGGCTTTTGTCCCCCAAAGGTTTCCTCGACTGCCCCACAAAAACTGGGCGTTTTTTTGGCCCATCCAGATTGGGAAGGAAAAAAAAAAAAACCTCCCCTCTCTGAACAGTGCCCCCATCCCCCCCGCAATCACCCGTTCCTCACCGCAAACAACAAGACCCCCCATCCCAAGAGTACCTCCATTTTTTTCTCTGAAGAGTAAAGGACTTGTGGTGTAAAACTGTTAACAGACTCTTGCCGCAGAGTAGAAAGAGAGCTTCCTGCAGACAAGCTTGGAGTTTCTCCCACAGTTACCCACCCCGAAGAAATTGGAGGGCTTGTGTCCTTTGACAGCTGCAAAAGCGAAAATCCCGCCCCGTTGGAAGGTGTGTGTTTCCTGCTTGCCTGCCCAACGGCACAAACCCAAGTATGTTTTTTGCCCTCACTTCTGTTACCCCTCCCGCTCACTGTCGAACCTACACCTGGAAGGAAGAAAAGTATTGAAAAAGCGGGGAGGTGTACGTTTGCCTTGGAAGAAAATTCGTTTTTTTTTTATTGATTCAACATGAAAGGTGGGTGTGATTTTGTGGTTTGGTGGGACCCTTGAAATAAGGATGTGGTTGGGAAACTTTTTTTTTTTGTCCGGGCCCAAAACAGTCCCCCCCCCCCCCCCGGGTTTTTTTCACCCAAAGTAAACCCGTGGGGGGCCCTTTTTTTTCTGTTGCAATGTGGGGGGGAATAGTGTTTAAAAGGGGGAAACCGGGAAGGCCCTCAGCATTACACCACGAAGAAGGGAAATAACCTGGCCCCCTGTTAAAGAACGGAGGGGAATTGGGTGGGGGCCCTTGCAAAAGACATGGAAAACCCGTCACATAAAACAACCCTCCCTTGTGTGGGGACAGAAGGAAAACAAGGATAACTTTTTCTGTTGTTTTTCTTTTCCCCTTTCCCCCCACCCGCTGCCACATCACCAAAGAGCTCGGCTTGAATACAAACAGTTTTTTCCCCTCAAAGCCTCCTGGACCCAAGGAAAATTGGGTGGGGCTTGGCTTCCCCAACACCTTACTTTTGTGCCACGCTTTTTTCCCAGGATTTGAATTCATGGACAGAGTTTTTGGGAAAAAAGCTGGCAATCCTTTGAACGGTGTCCCCCCCCCCCTCAACTCCCCAGGTGTTCCCAGCTCATCCAATAGAATCCAGAAGTTGTTTTTGTTTTTTTTTTGAAAAACTCAAAATGAAACGAAGTTGGGGAAACTTGGGGAAAAGGCGTTGGAAGAGCTTTTTTGTTCTGGTTTCCCCCGGGTTGAATAAACTTTCTTCCCCTTTTCTTGGGCACGGGGGGGGGGGGGGGGGGGGACAACAAAAGGCCAGAAACTAACCGCAAAAGAAACTTTTGTTAACCACCCAATATGCCTTTGAAACCTGGCTTTTTTCAGAAAAACCTCCGGGCATGTTGCAACAAAATGAGCATCAAAAATGCATTAACTTAATTCTCACAATATGGAATTCCCGGTTTTTCCCTGAGGGAAACTCTGGGAAGTCCAATGGAGCCTGAACGAGGCAAAAGGGGAGGAGGATTCCCCAGATCCAGTGACCCCATGGAAAGTGATGGGGAACCAGGTTATCAGGGAACCGCTTGGGAGAAATTGCAGTTTCCCCCCCCCCCCCAATGGATGGCTGGATTACTGGTTTGGAAACTCCTGAAGAGAGGGACAGTCCCCTTCCCCCGCCCCTTGAGACCATTTTTAGGAGTTTTTTTTCGGAAGAAAACGGAAGTTTTCCAAGCCCTGAAGTTTTTGAAAACATTTATTGACCCCTAAAAATCTGAATTTACCATGTACTTACTAGGGGTGGGGTCCAAAATGCCCAAAAGTTTTGAAAATTGTTGCCCAACGCTCGGTGGTGGGTTTTTTTATTCCGGGGTTTTTCTCCCTCATAGTAAAAACAGTATTGCGTTTGAAAATTTATTGGGGCGAAATTGGGGAGTAATAATTTAAGGGGTCCCCGAAACCCAAAGGTTGAACATTTAGGGTGGAAACGTTGGTGAACCCCTCCGGGGAATGTTCCAAGGATTGTTTTTTCTAAATTTCCAACTTTTTTTTTCCTCCCTCAGGTTTATCAACAATGGCCAACCAGAAAGCTGGCTAGTAATCTTTTGGGCTGATCGGACCAAGGCCTTTTCCCAAAATCGACTAAATCCCAACCGGAAAGCCCCCGGCCTACCATCGAAGGAAGCAGGTCACCCCCCACCCCTCCTCCCGCAACTAACCAACCCAACCCCACCCGTGTGATGGAGGGGAAAAGAAAAACGGCGCGGGAGCAGAAGGGCGGGGTGGTGGAGGGAGGTATTTTTTTCTCCCCCGTCCCTGGTCCCGCCGCGCCCATTTTCAACACCACCACAAACACGACAACCTACAGGTGAATAACAGCCGGGCCATGAAGGCCTTCCCCACAGGCTTGGGTAAAAGGCGTACAAAAATGAAACCTCCAAGAAGGAAACAAGAAACAAAGACAGGGGCCGAAAAAACATCCGCGTAGGTCTGGATTGGAGGGATGATTTTCAAAGGAGACCCACTCCAAGAAAAAATCCTTCCCGACCCCCCTCGGCAACACTCCCTTCCCACTCCCCCTCCCTCACAACGGGCCCCCCAAAGAACCGTTGAGGGACCGAAAGGACAAAAAGGAGTTTTTTTTCCCTCGGAAAAGTCCAGAGAAAGAAGAATAGAAGACAGAAGGGGAACAACTCAATCCATGGCTGTAATTGACCCTCGGTGACAGCGACAAAAAAGAAGGGTGGAGAAAGCAGGTCCCGGAAGCGGTCGGAACTCGACCTTTCAAGCGGGCCCCTCCCGGGGAACGTGAAGACCCAAGCCGACGATTTTGCCAGGGCCCTGACCTGAAAAGGGCGGAAATCCCCAAAGCCAAAAGCAAGTAAGCCAAAAGCAAGCACGAGCAATGTCCCCCCCCCCCCCCCTGTGGTGTCCACCGAACGTGACGTCCATCACTTCATCCAAACCCCGGCCCTCGTGGAGTCCCGCAAGCCCCCAGAGGAAAAAAAAATTCCAAAACAGTCCCGCCATCCGACCATTCCTTCCGTTGAAGGGAATTCTTGAACCCTCAAATTTTCAACCTTTTTGGGGATCGGAGAGAACGTTTTTCCCCGGGTGCGGGCCAATGCACGTCACAACCGTTTCCGGCCAGCTACCGCACTCAAGTTTGTTTTCTTATGGAATGGACCATTGGGAAAAAAAGTGAAAATGGCGGGGGTCCCCTCCGGAAAAAGAGCACCGGTCCCCCAATTCACGAGCAAACACGAGAATTGCCGGTTAGAGAAAGGCAAAGCCCGCCCCCCCGAGAAGAAATCCGGTGGGAAAACTGTGCTGGGGGAACCAGGAGAATTCCCCCTGAGAGGGGTTTTTTTTTTTGGGTCCCCCCCCCCCTGCAATTTGGGAAACGGAAAAACTCCTCACCGTCCCTCCTCCCTACCTTGGCTGTATACGGGAGGACTTTGGCATCGCGCCGTCCCCCCACCTCCCCTCACAGGGGGGGAAAAGATGGAACGCCCGGATTGTTTTGTCCTTCCCTTTTGGGGTTCCCCCCGGCAGCTTTCGGAGAATTCCGACGGGCAGAAAACGTGGCCTTGGCAGGTGGGGGTTCCCCCCTTGAAGGAGTTTGTCTCCACGAAAGCTTGTATGTGTTCAGGGGGAAACAAGATGTCCCATCCGACCTTCCCTTGTTTTTTTTCACACACCCAAACGGCGTTTCGAACACTGGGAAACATGGGTGCAATGTGCTTGCCCATTCTTCGGATTGGGAGGACAAGAAACTCGGATGAAAGCTTGCTTTTTGGTTTGGCCCTTGGCACCTGGCATTCATGTCCCACACCCACCACTGGATGGTGAATATCCCCTCCAAGGGAAAATGTCCTTTCCCCAAAGCCAGCCTCGGGGCCTTTCTTTCCCCCTGGTTCCCCCCCCCCTGACAATTGGGAATCCTTTCCAAACCGACCCTCTGGGTGAATTCCCCGAGGTGTTCCCTTTCGTGGGATTTCCTCCGCCAGAGAGAACCCGGTTGGAAAAACATCAGGAGGAACCCTCGGTAAAAAGAGTTTTGTCTTCGCACACCCAATTTGAACCCTGACCCCACAGTCCCCAAAGACTGAAAGGAGACCACCGCCCTTGGCCACCTTCCTGAAAAAAGGAGGCTCGCCTGATGTGTCCGAAGAACCATCCCCCCCCAGGGGGAGGGAAAAAACTATGAAAGAAAACTTCTCCTTCTCCCGTCTTCCCTCCCTACCTTGGGTTTTTTTTCCCCTCGGTGGTGGGAAGGTCCCCAGCCAAACCCCCATGTCCCCGGGGGCACGTCCCCCTGGAGCCCCGTTTCCTCCCCCATCAAGCCCCCGGGGTGGATGGGCCCCAA